>JAVTVY010017582.1:0-66934 GCA_036873755.1 Hanleya hanleyi
CTTATCTTAATCGGCTTTGTGACGATCTCGAGACAGCTACCAGGAGACTGCGAAATCAATGTCACTATATCCACCAGGAGAGGGACGGTTTCGAAACCTTAAATCATGGACAGAACTCAATTTGGAACCAGACGCTTCCATGTGACGAGGAATCGCACAATACTTAGGCTGTGGGCAACTAAATTAACCCGAGGGATATATCCCACCCAGAACCAACTCGGTGGAGATTGGATTTGCTGTAGAAGCCGTGAATACATTGAAGATGATGAGGTTGCGGAATTGTTGGGACGATTCTCAAGACACGAATCAAAGGCAGAAAATGATAGCAACTGCATGCAATATCAACCAAGATTTCACGACAGAATTGGTACATTCCATTCAGTATTCACACTGCATAGTTATTGAAGAAGAATGAGGAATTCTATCTGATGTAAAGACAAATGCGAGGTTTAACATCAATGCAAATAACGAAATGAAACAATCAATGCATCAACGAATTCGAAAATGCATGGTTCAAACCAAATGTTTAACATCATTCGTTCCCATTCTTCGAGAATTGGCCACACCTATATTTAGCGAGACAAGTGAAAAATGTATATAAGACCAAGAAAGTGTTACATATATTCTCAAAATATATATTTTGAAAATGATACCATATAGACCTAACAGGTTTACACCAGGCATCAACTCACCAGTAAAACATTGCACACTAAAGTTCACCGTTGGTGATATGGCACTATAGCGGAGACTACGTCTTTTGCGTAACGGTACATGTACAACAGGAGAGTAGGAAGATTTTCAATAAGTGAGGGGGGAGGGTTGCGGGCATAAACGGTATTGTGCATTCCACAATTGAAAGCGGGGGGGGGGGAGGGGGTGGCCGAGGGGGATCATTGCCCCACCACGGAACATTTGCTAAGAGTTTGGCACAAACGTATAAGTTGTACAGTTTCGCCTACGATGGCAAAGGTACTATTTGGAAGTGACAGATGTAAACTCCCACCCAAGGTGTGCTATAAGTACATTCCAAATCGTGCTGACCAGAACAGGTTTATAATGCTTTGTTTGTTAACCATTCACTCAGCGAGCAAATTAACAACAGATTAACAAGCTGGCAACGCCTGCATCGAAACTAGTTGATGAGAGCATGGAGGTAGAAATATTTTTTAGAAATTCCGTTTCTACCTTCATAATAAGAGTGTATATTATGTTTCACTTGGAAGCATGTTGTTTCCGTAGAGATTACCGGCCACCTGCTTGGGCAACTGTTCGTGCTAACAATATCGGCATTTAACTGTTCGATGGTATTTGAGTTCACCGACTAAACTCTCAGCGCCTGTGTGGTCTGTTGCCACGTCTTTGTCTTTTCATATCAGTGTGTGTATATCTGACACTCGAGTTTATTTACTCCACCTGTTAGGCAATGCTAATTTATTATTTATTTAACAGTGATTTAGAAGTAGTTCCTCTACGGTTTTACCCAGTTGGATATCCCGATACAGATGAATTCATCCCGGTGCAAGTGTGTTACGTTGGAGGTCTTCTCGTATGACACTGCTTGTTCAGAGTTTCTTATACTGCACGTCTGTTGTACATGAAAGATCCGCAAATACAAATACCAGGAATTATACCAAAAAAAAAGAATCCTACTGTATTCGCATCTCGAATGACAGTCATTATAGGTACTACTTTTTGGCAGGACGGCTACCCGAAAAGCAGATTCGTTTTGACTCGAGCAAAGTATCTTCTTGATTTCAAGTTGCTACTTGTACTTTTATAGATATGGCTTTCTGTGTCCCAAAGTATTCCATCGAATCATGAACCCCAAAGCTTTCTGATGACGCATAAAGCTCAACACCAGATGGGGATGTATCGAACTAACGCATAATATAAAGTTTTAAATTACAGTAATTTCGAGCAACAAATCGTTGGACTGTTGCAATCCGTTTGGTAAAACGTAGCAATCGATTAACATAAAAATTCAACCAGTTTCATCCATTTGAAAAAAATGAGTTGAAAACTGCATGCATCAACCACTTCGTTCAAATTACGACATTAAGGAAATATGGAGAAAACGGAATGACACATCTCATAATGAATTTACCTGTTTTGTTCAATCTTGTTTCTAACCATTTTATTAACATGGTATACTACCGATCTAGGTAAACCAAGACAGTATATCGGAGGCATATCCTGCATCTAGTGGTCACGCTATCAAAAAATGCGAGCTGTTTGCCGGTTCTCTCGGAGATCACATAATAAGCCAATCAGGACAATTCTGCCTATTCAATATGACAGTGATTGGCGTTTCGTTCACGGATATTTACAATCTTTCCGCAATAGGGCTTTTGATATTCCCAGACGCCTGATAAAAACCAGACTATTCGGTGAGAGCAATCCTTTAAACTTTATGAAAATAACGTTTACCGTAAACCATGTCTAGAAATGATAGCTTATTTGGACACTGTTTCACTATAATTATTTTCTATATTGGTCAACGTGCCCATGTGGCGTAGGGCTTTGTTTTAAAGCTGTAGATGTAGTTTGAGATTTAGTTTCAGATTATTTCAGATATAATATTCTGTGATATATATACATGAGCAGTGTGACTAACGTCACAGGACCTACGAAGTAGAGTAGGCATTAGGACTCGAACGCGAACTGAACTCTTGGAAATCCCCACCCCCAGTTGAAATCCTGCCTATATTAAGATGGGCACCGGCGAGTCCGAATCGCCAGTGATTTTCATACAAATCACCCGAAATTTTCATCAAAAGTAGGTCAGCTCAGGACTTGTTGGTAACAGTCTCCTAATGCACCTTCATTCCAAAAATAAATAACGATCGCCGATTTAATTTTACAATTTTTAACTAAAGGAAACAGATTGAATAATAAAAAGTTCAGTAGATTTCAAGCTTTACGTGTGAAAATACATTTGGTTTTCAATGCCCTTGTCCAGGATCAAAACAACTTTTTGAATCGCATTATTTTCCCAACAATACAACAAATTTTTATATATAGTACTATAGTAGAAAGGTAGCATTTATGTAGTTTACGGTAATTCAACTCAAGACCAACACCTCTGCACAAGATAATAATGATTCTATGTCATTCTCCTGAGCATAACCGGTACAAAGACGAATAAATAGCGTCTCTACATCACGTTGTTATCTAGATATATGAGACAACACATTTTGGGTATCGGCAATCTGATGAATGTACTATTCCGGTTTTCTTGTTTCACATTATATTCTATGACGGTTGATCGGTGATTTTCTTCATTGATAAACATTAAACCACCTCAGATTCGTTGTGTGAATCGGAATTACATTGCTGTGACACACCAACACACTCCGTGGCAGTGATTCTGTATCCGCTAATCAAGGAATCAAAATGGATCAAGATTTGAAATGACAAGAAAAATTTAGACATATTTTGTTTACACATGTAATTTTTTGTTTAAATTATATCCCAGTGTGATATATAGTCAATATTCAAGAGGTATGAAAAAAAATCAAAAGTATGTGCTAATATTTTCACACCATGATCAAAGTTACTTTATCTAGTTAAATTCTACCCAAAGAAAATATATTAAGACCCTTTAAACATGCCGTCAATGCCAGATGTTGAGTTTTATACAGCTGTAGATAAGGGCTCTGGGTGCATATATCATGTTTCCATACACTTGATGCACACAACAGCGGCAAAAACAAAGCCTCCTTGAACAACCTATCTTTATACAGGAAACTCTTAACTCAGAAAATACCATTCTCTCTGAAAAGAAAACAATTTACGCCAGGAAGGCCTTTTTTATCAAGCAAATTTTGTTAGGTACTTAGATTCAATAATTGTCACGAAATTTCTTTGATTATATCTTAATTGCAACCATGTTTGTTCCTCAAACCTGACATGCTTGAGGTATGTAAATGTATAACACACTTTCATTTGAGAGTCCAGACATTCCATCATTCATGTGAACAAATTGTACTCAACATGGAATAATTAAATTCACACTTTCCATTTCTACCGTATCAGTACTATGTTACTATCTGCAATTTGGTATGGAGATTTGAATGAGTAAACTACTAAACAACTTACATGATGCCAACAAAATGTCCCAACACAAGCTGATAAATTCCTTGGGTGGCTTGCAGGATGGCTTTGTTTCACCCTCAGTAAACTTTTATCATTGTTGCTCACAGGCTAATCTGAAGGATACCACATCTTTCTTTGTTCTGCTGGGTTATTGCACCAGGCTGACTTAATTGGTTGATGTATGATATTTCACCACCAGTGGCAATTTGACCTAAATTTGAAGCCTGATTTGGTCTGTGATGAAATGTTTGGATGGGAAATAGGATACACGTTAAAGGCCACAGTTTACATATATCTATAACAATATACTGAATTGTGTGTATTAAGAATGACAAGTTGGTAATAGCAGTGTAGATAAATGCACTAACAAATGATGGAAAATAAGCATTTCCTATTTCATTATCCCATCACGTTTTGTACTATGTTATATATACAGTGAAACATACAGCCAAGGGTTCCCAATGGGCATGACAGTGCACTCGCTGAGCTAACAATAAATAATAAAAAAAATAATTATAAATCAAATTTTCATCAGAATTCGGTCAGCTCAGAACTTGCTGGTAACAATGCCCTAATGCACGTTCATGCCAAAAACCAAGGTTCTAATGTCAATGGTTCTCCTTATTTTGCCGACGAAAGGATTCGGATGGACTAACTGGCTCACTGACTCATTACCGGACAATTTGCGATCTGTAGCCTACTTCGTAGGAATGTTTGAGTTTACTGAGACTGTCTGGGCATGCTACGTGTAATTGCAATATCAACGGAATGATTTTGAATATCCTTGGCACATCCATAGTTGACATAGATTCTCCGAATTAACCGAATGAATCTCTCCCTTATGCATATGCAGATGACAGCGGCGTTTCAAATGCTATCCATTTAGTTTTGCATACGATACTTACATGACAATGTAGGAATGTTGGAGCTTCAACTGATAATCCAAGTTTATTTTTTGCCGATTTTTGGGCACCGAATTATTCCTACGAAGTAGGCTACAGATCGCAAATTGTCCGGTAATGAGTGAGTCAGTCAGTCAGTCAGTCCATCCGAATCCTTTCGTCGGCAAAATAAGGAGAACCGTTGACATTAGAACCTTGATTTTTGGCATGAACGTGCATTAGGGCATTGTTACCAGCAAGTTCTGAGTTGACCGAATTCTGATGAAAATTTTGATTCATAATTATTTTTTTAATTATTTATTAATGGCTCAGCGAGTGCACTGTCATGCCCATCGGGAACCCTTGGCTGTATGTTTCACTGTATATATAACACAGTACAAAACCTGGTGGGATATGCCATACGTAATTAGCTAGAGAGCTAGAGGTCACAGCAGTGTAGCTGGGTCACACCCAATAGGCCTATAAGCAGAACAGTCTGATAGGCTTGGTATTCGAGAATGCAGTTAATACTGCCATGGTGTAATAATTAAATTGTTCTTAGAGGTCAGAGCAGGGGAGACAAAAATAAACAGATCTGTCTGGGAGAAAAAAAAATATCACAACAGATGGTACCGGTATTACATTAAACCATCGACACCGCAGATTCTATGAGTTCACATGTTGACGTCTTTATTAATTTATTACCGTTCCAGGGGACATTTCAACAGCTGCCGTTAACTTGAGACACACACTTTTGTTATATACACACACGTTTTGATTAATTGCTATATTATGGAAAACGAAATGAAACAGATATGTAATCAGTATTAAGAGGCTGTATTTAAGATGCTAAGTACAAACCTCAAATTCTACATTCATCAGATTGCCGATACCCAAAATGTGTTGTCTCATATATCTAGATAACAACGTGATGTAGAGATGCTATTTATTCGTCTTTGTACCGGTCATGATATAGAACTTTATTATCTTGTGCCGAGAAGGTGTTGATCTTGAGTTGAATTACCGTAAACTACATAAATGCTACCTTTCTACTATAGGACTATATATAAGAATTTGTTGTATTGTTCAGAAAATAATGGGATTCAAAAAGTTGTTTTGGTCCTGGACAAGGGCACTGAAAACCATTAAAGAGATGTAAATGTATTTTCACGCGTAAAGCCTGAAATCTACTGAACTTCTTATTATTCAATCTGTTTTCTTTAGTTAATAAATTGTAAAATTAAATCTGCGATCGTTATTTATTTTTGGAATGAAGGCGCATTAGGAGACTGTTACCAGCAAGTTCTGAACTGACCTATTTTTGATGAAAATCACTGGTGATTCTGACTTGGGCAGTGCCAATCTTAATATAGGCAGGATTTCAACTGGGTGTGGGAATTTCCAAGAGTTCAGTTCGCGTCGGAGTCCTAATGCCTGCCCTACTTCGTAGGTCCTGTGACGTTAGTCACACTGCTCATGTATCAATTATTTTCGCATATACGAAGAAGATTAAGGGGCTCCACATTATTTTATATATCCCTTCTGTGCACTTACTTTTTCTACACTACATTATCTCAAGATTTTTTTTAATCCCGTACGTACATAACTTATCTCATCAAATCATTTGAGGGTAATATTCTGCTTGGGTTTGGAAGTTCTATTTTCTACCTGAACATAATTTGACTCCACAACTGTAATCGGTTAGCTTCTTATTTTTGCACAGAATGGATCAGCATCTGTCATAATTCTTCATTCAAATAGTTCTGGCTTCATCGCAAATTCTCTTTAGGGTAAAACGGGTGAATATGCAGTGTCAGCTCGTTTTTTGCACAACTCGGAGTAACTCTGATGCAGTGTTACCAGTTTCATATTTAGGCAAAATGCAATAGCGTGATTATGAAAATGTTAAGTCTAAATAGTTTAAATACAAATCAGAGTCTCTCATACGGCATGCTGACTGAGTTTTGTAATGGCATCTGGAAATAGCCTGAAAACCGCATGGTAACCGATACAGAAAGATAATTCTAGGTTAAATTGTGTCTATTTCTTCATTTTCTTCTTTTGTTTCCTTCTTTTCCTTCAAGCTATATTAGATTAACATAACCCTCTCTGTACCCTATCGATATAATGATAACGATTGCATATCATTAGGATACGAAATTGGGGGAAATTTTAGACAAATATATTCACCAAAATGTAAATATGTAACACAGGCTATACATGATATTTTTAACAGTAAGCCGAGGACACATCGTAACGCAACAAAAGTATTTCAGAGAAAAGCAGAAAGCTACCACATACTACGCAGCTGTGTTGTAGCTAACTTATCAGCATTGCGCTACGCCATACGTCTTCGTCGACTGATAAGTGGCATGTGTTTGGCACATTTCAAGTATTCATTAACAACAACACAAGCAAAGACGTCTGTCACTATATAACTTAGCACACAAACGGTCGACCTGTGAATGAAGAACGCCTTGATCAGCTGTAAACGATGATACCACCGCTGTTCTGGTGTACTATAACCTGACAGATGCCGAGACATATTTACACTTGTGATGCTCGGGACTACGGGAGGCAGAAACCCTCAGAAACACAATCCACTGGTATGCCAAGCAGAACGCACAAGGAACAGGCTATTGAAATAAGCAGTCTACTCAAACAAAGAGAATGTACAGTTCCGCAATATGTTCAAGCAAGTCAGTCTAGCGCTCTTCACTCCTACGTACCATCGAGGCTTTGGCATGTACGAGGAAAGACCTGTGATAAACAGCAGAAATAGTTTCTCGTCCGGTTCTTTGACAAAAATTACCGAAAAATGCTCAATATGTTCAGTAAATATGAATCAACAATGAACTGATATTTCGAAGAAATCCGGATCGACGGTTGTCCTTAACATTTTAACCAATGTTATATCTTGTCCTCAGTACTTGCGTTATTCATTTCCTCAACCTTTCAGCCAATTGACCGATTCCTCTCAAATTTCACCAGGATAATTTCGGGGGTAACGCAGATATGAGGGAAAGACGATGTATCTAAAAACATGTTTGGCGTGAAGAATGAAAGATTCATTTTTTTGAAGTTGCTAATTCCTAGGCCTTACAGAATAGGCTCTAGATTGTTTAATATTGATGCAGACAAATCTTATGAATCGATTGAGGTGTTTAATGGTACCGGTACCAATTATTGAGTGGACACCATTCATATACATGGTGCAATCATATTGAAAGATTTCTTGGACCTATACAAGAATGATCTTGTTATTGTTCCTGTTTAGCCCAATAAGAGTGACTTCTGGGAACAAAGACTTTCGAATGTTATTTCACACTGTTATTTTAATAGGGTGGTGGAGTACGATGTCGGAGTCATGACCCCACAGACAAATATACCACTGCGTATTTTAAAAAGCATCAAAAGAACCAAAAGTGATTCCTGTGACGATTTGTATCCCAGCCACGCGTCAATCGTAGATGTCCATGTGGAAATATTAAATGCCATGACCACACGGTCCCTAGCATCGGCTTTGGGCGTTATTAGATACAAATAATTCAGAGCGATGAAAACGCCATTACTCATTTTCTCACTACGACATTCGCCAAATACATACCGTCACGCTTGAGCGACCTGCACTATGTTTCGCTTGCCTGCTTCTAAAAAGTCGCGAATAATAACTACATTACTTTCCATGCCTTTATCTTCATTGTGTTAAGACTAATCAGCATCTGTGTTCAATTTTCATTTAGGCATGTTTGAAATTGGTGCTACCTGTAGTACGGAGTTGATAATCCGATTATTGACGGAAAATTGTTTTGTAGACAACGGCAGAGTATTGAAGAGAGAGACAGAGGGAAAGAGAGAGAATTAAGGTTTAACGTCGCGTTCAGCAATAGTTCAGCTATATAGCGACGATCAAACAAAATTCTAAGTATTCAAGTTAATAACTCAGAAAACTAATGCATTAAAGTCATGTAAATACATTAAAATTTATACAACAAAGCCATCTCTCTCAAATAATCTAAAATACAATCTTCTTTTACTCGACTAAAAAGATCTTCCAGAGTAGCTGCTCGATGAAAGCTATCTCTTACAATCTTAAAATTTATACAGTCGATAAGAATATGTTGAAATTAAGAATATATCACTGTGAGATCTTCGTGGCATGGAATACACCTTGGGACCGACTCTTTTTCAGCAAATGTTCGTGAGTTAATCGTGTATGACCCATTCTACATCGTCTAATCATAGCTTGATCGAAACGTTTCTGTCTGTTTTTTTGAATGTCAGATAGGAGGCCTATAGTGTATCTTCATTCTTCATCAGATACCATGTGGAAGTGTGAGGCGGAGTACAACAAGGATATGTGTAACGGCTTTTACCTGGTGCGTTCATCGTATATTGTAATCGAAAGACGTCCTTTAATTCCACTTAAGCCGGTGCTAGGGGCTGTGTGGATACTTCATAGTCTCCACATGAACAGCTGCAATAAAAGCGCGGCTGAGGTATTAATGCTACGTCCGAGAATCCACGGTATTCTCGGGTGTGAATGTTAGGTGTCGACGAATACTTTCCTGTAGAGTCATATGGTTGCTTTTTAGTAACCAGATGTCGTCAATTTTTCCCACCTCTTGCATATCGCTCCAATTTACTCCGTCTGGAGACGTTTCCACGTGGTATGCATCCAATATAAATCTTCGACGCAAATTTCTCATTTTACTTTGTAGTATTTACACACACGAACTGATCTGTACTCCAGCCAATGTTCACACTCATTCATCATGAAGGTATGAGATGCAATCATTAAAGCAATGTTTGTTTTGCATTGCACTTAAACTTCCGAACGTTCGAAACTTCCACTCGACGCTCGCCTAGACGACACCTTTCTTCACTACTGATCGCCAGTGAACTCACGTAGAACGTAATTGTCCCGCCCAAACCTGACGAACGAATCCGTGCAACTGCATTTTCATCAGACGAAACTGATTTCAGAATAAAGCATATGACAAAAGGTCCGCTAATATAGAAGTAAAATCGTGAGGGACCATTCATGCTGTCCATTGTTTCCATTGTTTATTTCTGTTCTGGACCAGTTTACAGGGAACGTGAGAGTGATATGGGCATCGCAAGATGAACACTACGATATCTGTAATGACCAGTAAATGTGTGCTACAACATGTAATGGGTAGACAGCGCGATATCTATGTAATCTTTCTTGCTTATATTTCAAGAAATATCAGTGAGTATGCCGAATGAGTATTATTGGGCAGCACGAATGGATATGGTACATTTCACATGTATATATATTCAGGGATTAATATTCACTCTAGGATATAAAGTTTAGACTCTCACCGCCATGACTGTTGTAAAAATTAGCATCCATAGCCTAGATATCGAGAATGATATGTCTGAATAAAATTGTTGATAATTCAACAAGCCTTGTATATCAATTATGTACAGTAATGGTGCGACCTGATTACTAAACAGTGATATTTTAGATATCCCACTGATGAAATCTCCGAAATACATAGAGTACATGTCAGTACATTTGTCTGTGGGGTCATATGACTTCTTGTCAGTACGTCGGCATCGTTTTCCATCACCTTTTCAGTGTTGCGTTTAATTAATTTAGTCTATTGATGTTACAGTGTAAGACCTGGTATCTCAGCCTACTAAAATGTATCCTTGGGGATCGGGTATCCTCTGCCAATTCTCATATCTAACTCAGCTAAAGTTTGCCTTCATTCGACGAGAAGGTATCAGACCATGCTTGTTTTCTCTCGGACTATTTTGCCTTTTGCCCATCGAGCTGTCATCCGATGGTCCATTTTCGATATTTTGTTGGGGCATAACTAAGCTTTCTGACCGGGTATGCCATTAGTAGCAAGGGAATAGTGGGAGTATCTTTATTTGGGATGTGTCCAGCAGATTTATTACATAACAAGGAAGGAAAATTATTGGTGTCGTCTAACATGTGGGAAATAAATAGTTTGCACATTTCTTGCGAATAATTACTTGAATCCGTGTCTTAGAGTTGTATCCGGTTCTGACCAAACAACTATGTCGATCGTCTTATTTTTCTAAACAGCTGTCTTTCATTTATTTTATGTGTTTACTTGTTTATTTCATTACATATTCAACAGGGCAGAATATTCCCTAATAGACTTCGGAAAACCCCATATACACAATTATATATTAAAAATATATAATTCATACATTTAAATGGCTTACACAATGAGATAAAACATAACTGCGAAAATAATAATATTGTTATAACACGATTTACTTCATCAAATATCGGTCCCCATCACATTGTCTGGTGCTAAACAATACAAATTAACCTATGAAGCTTTCTTTGCTTTCATCATATTACACAATTATGAATATACACATTATTAAGAAAGTTAATACTATTATTTACACCAGAGGTCTACCTTAAAAAGTGAATACAGATCAGTGATATGAATTTGACAGAAGGAACATTTTGGAGACTGTTAACTGCTTCTCTCTTGCAAGAAACCAGCTTGATGTAGAAACAACATACATTTATTTATATCTTGTCTGCTTGAATATCGGTGTTGATATTGTCTGAGGATATAGGTCTTTCGATTATGGACGCTGACTCGGAATTCTTCATGGACGAGGGTTAACTACTGAATGTCGCAGGTGAATCTTGTATTCGGAAATGTGAGTATGATTTCGACCATCGTAGGCCCAATTAATTTCATAATACTAAACAGGTCAATCTTCAAGTTTCGTTGAGGAATACTTTTTACGGCCACTTCGATGTCATAGATATTGCCAGGGCGGTGGACGACTGGCGTGCAGCAGACGTGATTATCGAGTATTCTAAAGCATCTGTCTGATCTTCAGCATTGAAAGCATAGGAAGATTGCTGTCCTATATTGGACGATATAGTACCCTTTCGCACGTGACTCTATTCCAAAATGGACCTATTCCAAATACGATTTAGACGGGGTGGATAGGTTATCGCGTCGTCTGCTCCATAGTAAATGGCTATAAATGAGAATTACTCGCGATTTTCGACTTTCAATAGATTATTTACTACATTTTCTGTTTTCACTTAGTTTTTCGACTCGAAAAGGTAACAAATGCGAATTATTTCGCATGATTCTTGTCGTTTCGCCGAGTCTTGTGTATCCGAGGGCGTGGCAACCGTAGCAAATTTATGAATGACGCGCGTGTAAAATAGTAACATTGCAATGACGACAGCTGTCACTCATGATAGATTTCACTCGGACCGCTGTTCACAGGAGGCCGTGCACCTGTTTTAGCTAAGTTGTGTTGATATATGTGGTTGTAAATTGCTTGGCAACTCGACAGAAAATTTCAGGGAGTGTATATCTTATCTCGTGTAATCAAAAATCCTCCAGAATTTTCAGAATCCATCACAATCATTCGGTAGTGCTCTTGTCTCGGCTGTAAACTCACGCGCTGCTCGAGGGCGGAGTCAACAAAACTGTGATGGCAACTGTCTCACGGTCGTACAGTTCAACGCCGTAATCGGTGTGAGATAATTACTGGAATCTGGCATAAATGTTTCTTCATCGCACATAAGATCGCGTTTAAATGAAGTCTGTACTTTTTAAAACGATAGTAAACATTGTCTCTGCACTGAAATACAGGAATATCGTTCCATGAGCTACATCAACCCCACACCCCTCGCCTGAGAGAATAGGCCGGCCCCATTGGAACACCAGAAGAGAGTATCTGGACGGGACTATCCGAGATTGCTGTCAGGGGAAATTGAATTTCAAATGAGTACGATGACCACATTTATTCTTTATTTATCATTGGTAACATTTATAAAAGATGCTTTAGAATAGAAATAAATGTCAGTTTTCCGTCCTCTAACTGCCAAGATAATGGATGGTAAAACGGAATTGCCTTTATGTTTTAGGACTCAGCCTGCGGCTTCGTCCCAAAACAATAGGCAATTCCGTTTTACCATCCATTATCAGGGGCCGGTTGTTCGAAGCGCTTTTAGCGCTAATACAGGATTAAATCTGCCTAATCCAAGGTTTAAATTCAATAGTGGTTTGGCGCTAATAGCGGTGTTAGTAGAATCGCTGGTCGAACAATCGGCCCCTGGGCAGTTAGAGGACGGAAAACTAACATTTATTTCTTAATTCTACCACACCCCATGTGTTTTACCAAATAACCTTATTACATTTAAAGAAAGAAGCCCAGGTGTCATCTAATTCCAGTAGATCATACCTCTCAACCAATCGGTGTGGATTGTATGACGTCGTAACTTTCTTCGCGTATCCAGTTGAACTCGCCCAGGAGGGTAATAGGATTGAAATGGATATCAAAATTCATCGTCTGCCTGTATATCTTGTTGTACATCCTTTTGCCGTACATTATGGAGCCAATTAAAGTTGGAGAACAGATTTTTTCCGCTGAGATTTATTCAAAGTTGTTGATCTCATTAAACCTTTTTGAACGTATGATAGGTACACAATCCAATCATTGGATGACGGGAGAATTTCGCTTGTATTCTAAAACCAAGGGTTCGTTAATGGCGTTTTGGCACGCCCCTATAGGTGTCATACTGTGGACTCTCCAACCCGTGTCGATTTCAGGCACGCGACTTGCAGGTGTTGCTTGCTCCGATTAATTGGCGGGCCAAAGCATTTTTTGTCGGGTATAGGGGCGTTAATCCAGTTTTATATACACGAGAATATCTTCCTTTTTATGAAAAATCTCCACATTTTGCCGTTTGCATTGTCGGATGAGTCTTCACGTTTGATCACTCTGGCTACGGCCTTCGTGATCAAAAATAGACTCATCCTATGGCATCGCGATCTATTCTAGTTGTTTTACCACAGTAAACAAGGAATTATTTCTTAATTATTTCTCTTTGCAAACGTGTTTTCCATCAATTAAAGATTCTTGAATATAATCTTACAGCATACATGCTTTTAGAAAGGAAAAAAACCCCACAACAAACTAATATATAACAAATCCTCGGATGTTGCTGGGCCTCTTCAATCGCCCCCTTCACTCTTCGTACATTTCCATGTTATATGCTTTCAATAAAAATCTACGGCGCAAATATATCAATTTGCATTCGAGTATTTACCGACACTTATAATGGTTCTGTGCTTCAACCAATTTTCACCTTCACGCCAGGATTTCACTTCCGACTTCATTAAAAGACGCAGTCACAGAGGCCATATCTGTTTTCTCTCAAACTCGAGGTTTCGAGACGCTTAGGCCAATCATTCCTTCATCCTCTGATCGTCAGTGAAGCTTCGTCGGAAATAATACGTTCGCAAATTTCTTGCAGCTGATCATCGGAATCCGTGCAACGGCATTTTCCACAGAGGACATTAGAATATATAACAAAATGTCAGTTATTATATAAACACAGACGATCAATCATTGTTGTTGTCATTGTTTATATCGGGAAATTTTACAGAGAACATAGGATTGAATTTCTGTACGATTAGTGAATGTCTGTTACTGATATATGATACCCAGTTCGGTATATATGTAATCTTTCTTTCTTATATTTCAAGAATGATTTAACATGACGGATGAAGACGGCCAGGCGGCACGGAAGGATATAATTAATAGCTGCACAAGGACATGAAGTTACGAGCAAGCTGTGAGCGTCGTCGTTGTGAAATATTAGCACACATAACTATAGCTCTCGAGAATGATATATCTGAATGTATTCAATAGATAGACAGATAGATACATGTATATTAACGTCTCACCACATATAACCCATGATAAAAACAATACAAACTAGCTAGAACGGTTGTAAGTGCCGCTCTATATAAATAGATACATTAATTCAACAAGCCTACAATAGGAGATGCGACTTGATTATTATAGGCATGCTGAAATCCACGAAATACATGTGATCGATAAACAATGGAGCACAACGTCAACTTTAAGACATCTTATAATGTGGTAATATAATTAGAAAGTCAGGGTGTCACGGGCTTGAAACGCGTCATTGCACTATGTTACGTTTCCAGGTAGTACATGCATGCTTTCAGTATGAATCAAAGACACAACCTTTTGAATTTGACCGCATGAATTGATCTGTATCGCTTTTCCCCCAACATCATTCAGGAACAATTACTGAAGCCCTGCTAGTTTTCTGTTGAGAAGGTATCGAACGTTACAAACTCACGATCGATCGGCGCCCACGTAGGGCAAACTTCTCCTTTTGACAACTGACCGTCCCTGAACGCACGTAGGGAATGACTGGCTTGCCCATTTCTAGCGGAGAATCGTTTGAATCCGTTCAACTCCATTTTCTTAAAACGAAAATGAAATTTCAAAATAGAACGCATGTCACAATGTCAGTTGTTATAGACGAGACATACGTGAATGTTCATTGTTTATTGTTTATTTTTTACAGTCATTGTTTATTCTTTGTACTTTTAGCCACATTCCCATGGTTACAGAGAACGTAAATCAATCCTCACGAGAGGGACGGCGGAAGAGGGGGGGGGGGGCGGAGGACCAGGGCCCCCAATTTTTTCAGCGAAAAAGGGACCGAAAAAAAGGAGAAGAAAACTAGGCAGAGAAAGATAAAAAACAATAGAGTAGAGCGGAAAAACATCATCATTGAAGATTTTACTTTCCAACAAGTATGAGGGGCATCCTTGCTCAATCGCATTCATAGCCTGACTCCGATCGATGGCATGGTCAAAGCTTAATGAACCTTTCGATTGAAATGATATATATTTAATATTTTTATAACTGATGTATACTTTCCAACATCATCATTTGCTTGACGGGGAATATTCAAAAAAAGTTTTCACAGGCGATTTTTTTTATTTTATTGCTCAGAATATACGCTAGAACCCGTCTCCTGCAATCTAAGATCCCTGGAGCTTCCGGAGCCTAGACGGCTCCTGGACCCTCGCCTATTTGTGCTGTGATAGTGGCCCCTCCAATAATCGATTGATTCCGCCGTGCCTGCACGATAATGGTTTGGGTTTCTGTAATAAACAGTTCATTGTACTAATAATCTCAGATGTATCTATGTAAACTGTCTTTCTTGTTATATTCCGAGAGATATTATTGAGTATGATGGATGGGCTTCCTCGGACATTATAATCTTACACGTTTTGACGTTCAGCAATAATATTTGCGCAGCCACGAGTAGTTACGAACAAACTGTGATCATTGTCGTTGTAAAAAGCTAACATAGTACCGAGTCTTCAAGAATGAGATATGACTGATGGCTATTTAACAAGTTTACAATAGCAAATATATTCAGAAATGGTGATATGTTAGATGTCACAAACATAGACATGATGAAATACACGAATTGCCTGTGATTCACAGCCAGGAAAAAAGTGATAACTATCACCCAGAAAAGGTGATGAAGAAGGTTAGAGCTATCATCTTTTTTATGATCACCTTTAAAAATGATCGCCATCACTTCTGAAGACTGATGAGCAATGATTGATGAGGCGAGAAAAAAAGCATCATCCCCTTAACTCTATCTGGCCAGGGCGATCTGGGGTGTAGCGCAGGTTGATGGGAGGGGGGTGGCGGATATTTTCGCCCTCTATATATTTTCGCTATCCCTAAGGCTAGAGGGCTAAAACTTTCCACACTATGTCTTTCGGTCAAGCTCTACTAGAAAATGTAAAAAATCTAAGATGGCCGCAATGATGACGTCACAGTAGCGGCATTTTCAGAAAAAACAATTTGGGCGATTTTTCGGTCAGAATTTTCGATTTTATTATTTATGCGTTTTCTTTCCAAAATCTGCATGATAAAATAGGAAATAATAACCTGATAAGAAATAAAATAGATTTTACCCACTTTCTCATGCAGAAAGAAACCTGACGAAAATATCACTTGTTTGGTACCCCACATGGTCCCATTTTGAATTTACCCATAATCTTCTGCTCGGGGGTCATGCAAATATGTTGAAACTTACCCCAATAAGACAATCTACAAAGTCACGGGATTTCAGCTCTCAATTGCTTGTCGTTCTGGGGATAGGAGCAAAAAACCAACAGGGTGGGGGGAGGGAGGGGGGGGCGGAAAGTCCCCCCCCCCAGGCCAGGTAGGGTTAAAATATGATGGCCGTCCACATTTAAAGGTGATGACTTTTTTTCTGGCTGTGTTTTTAGATTAATAGAGCAACATGAGCTGACCACGCCTAGAGTCTATTATTAAACACCTTGTGCTGTTTTTCGGCCTGCCGAAACGTCCTTACCTTCACTCTGCGTACATATTACGTTTACCTCTGGTATGCGTCCATTATAAATCAGTGACACACCTTTATCAATTCACCTTCGAGTATTCACCAACACGAACTGATCTGCACTTTAGCCAAGGTTCGCCTTCACTTATCAGACGAAATTACTGGAGACATGCTCTTTTCTATTGAACCTAATGTCTTGAACGTTTGAAATGTCTGCTTGGACTTATTTCCTTCATTACTTTTCGCCACTGATCTCACGTAGGGAATACTTGGTTCGTACATTTCCAGTGGACATTTATTTGAATCCGGGTCGCTTCAGATAGAAAGGTCATTTCCATATAACGCATACCAACAGACCATGATAAGAGAATAAAACACGTCTAGAATAATAGTTATAACCGCCAATATCTATTTTCTTCCTGGAGTGTGACCGTTTCTCTCTTGTGAGAAACCATTTGGTGATTTTATTATTTTTATTTCATACTTATTCGGAATTGGTACTAACTGTTATACGAGCTGCTAACTGAAATATCGGTCCGCAAACGCCAAATTCTACGGTGTCACGAGCTGACAAATCTAGGTGTCATAATATTTTGAAAGGTCCGGATTACTACTTGCAATCGGCTTAGTTGCAGGCATATGGAGTCAGCTACGTGTGTTTACTTCATAGTTTCCACATGAACAAGCGCAACAAAAGCGCGGATGAAATGCCAAGACTGCATCTCAAAATCCTCCATATTCTAGTCTAAATTTGAGGTGGCGAGTGAGACTTTCCCACCTCTTTCTTATGTCACCATGGGCGTCGCTAGGATTTTTCAAAGGGGGGTCGATTATCATAGCACTTTAGGCGAGGGTCCAGGGGCCGCCTAGGCCCCGGAAGCTCCGGGGTCCTAGATCGCCGGAGATGCGTTCTAAGCGTTTTCCCGGAATTAAATCTGAACATAATGTATGCAGATTTAGGGTTATATTATACAGCTCTGAGACCTTAGATGTCCTGAGATGCATTCTGAGCGATTTCCAACAATTAAACTAACACGTCATTTGTCAAATATCAGTATTATATTTTATTCTCTTTGTCATGTTGAAAACACAATAATAACACTTCGGGCCTATATGCCTCGTCGGCTAACCCAGTGGCGTCGGAACGTAATTGAAAGTTGGGGACCACTATCACAGCCCAACAGGCGGGGTCCAGGGGCCGCCTAGGCCCCGGAAGCTCCGGGGTCCTAGATAGCCGGAGATGCGTTCTGAACGTTTTTGCGGAAATAAAACTGATCATACTGCATGCACATTTATGATTCTATTTTCACGATTTTTTTTCTCGCAATTATAAGCATGCATCGATATTGAAAACATCGCACCTCATGCCTTCATCCATTTGACGTTCTAGTTATATTTAAAACATACAAAACGATGACTTATAGTTCTTGGGAGGGAAACCAATATGCCTACAGATACGATTCATTCACACACAGATAAAACAAGGAAATCCTCACAGCCCAACAGGCGAGGGTCCACGAGCCGTTTAGGCCCCGGAAGCTCCGAAGTTCCAGATCTCCAAAGACGCGTTCTAAGAGTTTTCCCAGAAATAAATTCGAACGTAATGTATGCAGATGTATGGTTCTATTTTCACGTATGTTTCGCATTTATAAGCACTCATCGATATTGAAACAATCATACTTCATGCCTGAATCCATTTGACTGTTTAGTTATATTTATCACATGAAAAGAACACATAAAAAACCGATGACCTTTACATGATGGAACATTAGAACCAATATGATAGCGATTCATTTACACAAAGCTAAAATGAGCGATCGTCACAGCCTGACAGACGAGGGTCCAGGGTCCGCCTAGGCCCCGGAAGCTCCAGGGTCTCCGGTTGCAAACAAATCTGAACACAATGTATATAGATTTATGGTTCTATTTTCACATTTGTTTCGCATAAACCCGCATAGATATTGAAGAATATGCCTACTCCATTTGACTTCCTGGTTTGACACAAACAAAACGGGCCTTTTACACACCACTACACGTCTTGGCACTCTATCTGTAGTTTTTATGTTTTTTTATTTTATGTTTTTTTGCTTTTTGTTTTTTGTTTTTTCTTTTGCTTTTTCTTCTGTTTTTTTTTGGTGCGGCCAAGGGGGGGTCGTTCGCACCGGACGACCCCCCCTAACGACGCCCCTGGTCACGGATCAAATACCTGTTATAAATTGAAGTTGGCTTTTGTCTGCGAAACGTATAGTTTTAAAGATTATTCAAGAACTGAATATTTTGACGAATTATCAAGTACATTGTATTTCACATTATGAAATGTATTTCACATTATCAAGTACATTGTATTTCACATTATGTTTTACATAACATACAGTAATTATAAAACGATTCAGTATTTCATGAACAATCGCTTCATTGTATTACACAGAATGAATTCGTAATACAAATACGGCACATGTAATGTTTAGTGGTAAATATTATTCAGCTTGGTGTGAGTTTCTATCTCATCCATAACATACAGTAATTATAAAACGATTCAGTATTTCATGAACAATCGCTTCATTGTATTACACAGAATGAATTCGTAATACAAATACGGCACATGTAATGTTTAGTGGTAAATATTATTCAGCTTGGTGTGAGTTTCTATCTCATCCTAGCTGGATCGTATTATTGTATCGACTACTAACAAACGGTAGTTGTCTTTGGTTTGTGCACCAGGAAATTATATTCGATTTTCTATTAGCTCGCTAGAAATTACAGCTCTTGACAGTCTGGTTTTAAACTAACTTAGAAGATCTAGCGCCTGCCACTGACATAACGATAAGAACTATATACCGTCCATTTAATTATGGTTGTTGTTATTAGTGAAATCGATAATTTATTCGCGCTTATTTTGATTAAAAATGACTCCAGAGTGTGACTGATGTTTGCAGTGCCAGACATTGATCATCGATCTACAACTCCATTACAGGTTGATCGGGCGATGGTAGACAATAACTAGATGAACAATTGATTCCGGTGACTTATGATTACAACATTCAGTACCTTTGACCTTCAGTTGTCTTGCTTCTGTGATCGTGGTAATCGACCAGAATAATGACCTAACTTCATCGAAAGTTGATCCATCGCCTATCACACACGCTAACGCCACGTTTAAAAGTGATTTAAAAGTAAAATCGCATCCAATGCGTTTAACTCAGGGTACCAACAAAGATAACAAAAAGCAGACTTGGGGTAGATTTCGTTTCGTGATGTACTTCATAGCTGGTTGTCCAAAAGTATATGAATAGGCAGTTCTCCTTCATACCACAAATGCACTTCTCGAAAGGGAAAAATAAATATAAAAAAAACAAACAAAACAAATTAATATATAACAAATCCTCGAATGTTGACGGGCCTCTTGAATCGCGCCCTTCACCTTCACTCTTCGTACATTTCCATATTATATGCTTTCAATAGAAATCCACGGCGCAAATGTATCAATTTGTTTTCGGGTATTTACTCACACTTATAACGGTTCTGTGCTTCAACCAATTTTCACCTTCACTCCATGATTTCACTTTCGCCTTCACTAAAAGACGCAGTCACAGAAGCCATATCTCTCAAACTCGAGGTTTCGAGACGCTTAGATCAATAATTCCTTTATCTCTGGTCGTCGGTGAATCGTCGTCGGAAATAATAGGTTCGTTCTTGCAGCTGATCATGGGAATCCGTACAAACACAGACGATCAATCATTGTAGTTGGCATTGTTTATATCAGGCAATTTTACAGAGAACGTAAGAGAGATATCAATACCTATAGGTAAATGTTTGAATTTTTGTACGATCAGTGAATGTGTTCTACTGAGAAATGATACCCAGTTCGGTATATATGTAATCTTTCTTTCTTATATTTCAAGAATGATTTAACATGAGGGATGAGGACTGTCAGGCAGAAGGATATAAATAATAGTTGCACAAGGACATGAAGTTACGAGCAAGTTGTAATCGTCGCCGCTGTAAAATATTAGCACACAGCCTTAGCTCTCGAGAGTGATATGTCTGAATGTAATTGAGAGAGAGAGAGAGAGAATCAAGGTTTAACGTCGCGTTCAGCAATATTTCAGTTATATAGCGACAATCACACAAAATTCTAAGTATGTCAACAAAAACAAGTCAACAATTCAGCAATCCAGAAGTAATCAACACACAAAAAACATGTACATACATTAAAATTTATACAACAAACCGATTTCTCTCAAATAACCTAAAATATAGTCTTCTTTTACCCGACTAAAAAGATCTTCTACAGAAGCTGCTCGATAAAAAACAAACTCTTACAATCTTAAAATCTATACAGTCGATCGGAATACACCTTGGGGCTGGTTACTTTTTTGGTAAATGTTCGTGAGTTAATCGTGTATGGCCGATTCTATATCCCCTGATCATGGTGTAATCGATGGATAGATAGAGGGAGGGAGGGAATTTGGCTTAATGTCCCACTCAAGTTTGTTTCACTCATATGGTGACAGTCAGTTTGGTTGGTGGAGGAAGCCGGAGTACCCGGAGAGAACCACCGCCCTTCGGTAAGTAACTGATAAACTTTCACACATGGACGAGCTGGGCTCGAACCCGTGCCGGTTCAGCGGTGTGAGGCTAGCGATCACCAGCGAAGCGCCTTAGACCACTCGGCCACCGAGGGCCCCTGGATAGATAGATAGATAGATATATGTACATTAACGTCTCACCACATAACCCCTGATAAAAACAATACCATTCTAAAACAGATGTAAGTGCCACTCTGAATAGATATGGTAATTCAGCAAGCCTACTATAGGAGGTGCGACTTGATTATTATATAGGCATGCTGAAATCCACGAAATACATGTGATCGATAAACAAGGGAGCACAACGTCAACTTTAAGACATCTAATAATGTTGTAATATAATTAGAAAGCCAGGGTATCACGGTTTACGTTTCCACGAGGAATGTATGCTTTCAGTATGAATCAAAGACTCAACCTTTTGAATTTGACCGCATGAACTGATCTATAGCTTCTGCCAATTTTCGCTTTTTACCCAACGTCATTCAGGCACAATTACTGAAGCCCTGCATATAGTTTTCCGTTGAAGGTGTCTCGAGCGTTGAAAACTCCCAATCGGCACCCAAGTAGGGCATTCTTCTCCTTTTAAGAACTGACCATCCGTGAAATCACGTAGGAAATAATTGGTTGGACCATTTCTAGCGGACAATCATTCGAATCCGTGCAACTGTATTTTCTTAAAACAAAAAAGGGATTTTGAAATAGAACGCATGTCACGCGGCCAGTTGTTATAGACGAAACATACGTGAATGTTATACTATATATCGGTCGTTATTTATTCATTTTGTTTTAGCCACGTTCCCATGGTGACGGAGAACGTACAATGGATATCCAAACATCAGGATAAAAGTTCGGGTTACTGTAATGAAGAGTTCGTTGTACTTATAACAATCCCAGGTGTATCTATGTAAACTGTCTTTCTTGTTGTATTCCAAGAATGATTGATTGAGTACGACGAATGAGATTTCTCGGGCATTGTAATCTTACACGCTTTGACGCTCAGGATTAATATTTGCGCACATGTAGTTACGAACAAACTGTACCGAACAAACTGTACCGAGCCCTCAAGAATGATATATGATTGATGGCTATTTAACAAGTTTACAATAGCAAATATATTCAGTAATGGTGATATGTTAGATCTCACAAACATAGACATGATGAAATACTCGAATTGCCTGTGATTGTTATAAGAAAAGAGCAACATAAGCTGACCACGCATAGAGTCTATTATAAAACACCTGTAACTCGGCCTACCGAAACATGTCCTTAGCTTCACTCTGCGTACGTATTACGCTTACGTGTGGTATGCGTTCAATATAAAATCAATGGCATACCTGTTATCTGCACACTAGCCAAGGTTCGCCTTCACGCGTCGTGAAGTTATCAGACGCAATTACTAGAACCATGTTTTTTTCTATTGAACCTGATGTCTTGAACGTTTGAAATGTCTGATTGGTTCATGCTTATACCCTATACCTCCTACATTACTCGTCGCCACTGATCTCACGTAGGAATTAATTGATTTGCACATTTCCAGCGGACAATTATTTGAATCCTCGTATCTTCAGATGGAAGGGGTGATTCCGGACTATAACGCATGCCAATGGACTATGATAAGAGAATAAAACGTGTGGTATCATAGTTATAACCGTCAATATCTATTCCCTTTCTTGACGCTGGATCGCTTCGCTCTTATTAGAAACCATCCTGTGTTTTCATTATTTTTATTTCATGATTATTTGTAATTGGTGCTAACTGTCATACGAAATAGGTCTTTCGATTACTGACTCGGAAATTATTTTATGGACGACGGCTGAATATTGAATGTCGGGTTTGACGCTTGCTATCGTCAGAGAGAAGCCTTCAAGATGAATGTTTGCATTTCTGTAATGACGAGATAATGTGTACCGGACTGCCCACCGGTGTATGTCTGTAGGATTTCCTCCTTATGTTTCAAGGAATATTGAACATGTTAATTGAGCAAGGTTGGATAGCGCGGAAGGAAAAGTCGCGGTTTCGATATCTCAAGGTTAATATTTCCGAAGCAGCATTTAATTGAACATAAATCAGTATCCATGTTAGTGACCCTTCCCGTTGTGCCACAATTAACATGACTCGCTTCAGTCTTCAAGAAAGAAACAAGAATAGGTGGTCGGTGGTAATCCAGCCATTATGCGAGAGCAAATTATTATACCTCATACCAAAAATGTTGGTCCTGTTTGGTTGTAACTCAGTCACATGGTATTTCGTAATTCTCGATATAAAATTTGTACCATCACAGGAACTCGAGTTAATTCCTAGGGACAGCGAGCTCTTGCTTTCATATATATCAGCTGAATTTCGGCAAAGTGAGTGCGAAATTCCGGGTCATTTTGTGGCCCATATCTTATATCACCCAATGCTGCAAGAATAAATTTGGGCCCCTGGTTCTACTGCTAGAGAGAAAGGCACAGGTCCGTCCGCAAACGCCGAATTATCCGGTGTCACGAGTTCACAAATCCAGATGTCACACCCTACAGAGTGCAATATATGTATAATGTAAGTCTTATGTATTTTGAAAAATCCGAATTACTGTTTGCAATCGGCATAGTTGCAGGCATATCGAGTCAGTTGCACGACAAAGCCGGTGTTCGGGGCCGTGTGGTTACTTCATAGTTTTCACATGAACAAGCGCAATAAAAGAGTAGATGAGATGCCAAGACTACGTCTTAGAATCCTCCGTATTCTAGTCTGAATGTAAGGGGCCGAGGGAGGCTTTCCTGTAAAGTCAAATGGTTGCCTTTTAGTCGCATGACGTCGACAATCTTTTCCACCTCCTACTTATTTCACGGATCAAATATCTGTTATACATTAAAGTTGGTATTTGTCAGCAAAATGTATAGTTTCAAAGATTATTAAAGAATTGAATATTTTGACGAATTATCAATTACATTGTATGTCACCGGGTCGAACATAACATATGGTAATTATAAACTTTTCCCATCCCTTCTTTTCAACAAACAGGCACTTCCTCTTGGTCATATCTACAACATACATAAGTGTTTCCTCACTCCTCTATTCCTGTTACTACACAGAATATTATGTGAACGAACACCCCTCCTCCTTCACACCCCAAATACAATCTTCTCCTCTACATCTGATGTACGCTACCCTGCCTCCTCTACACCAAACATACATTTCTCATCCACCCACAGGCACACTTGTCATCATCCTCAAAGCACACAGAAACTTCTTCTCGCCCTTCTGTACAAGTATATTTCCACTTCGCCTTCTCAATACCACAGGTACACATCCCATCAGCCTTATTTACAGTAAAGATACACTTCCCCTACACCACAGATGCTCCTTCACTCGGCCTCCTTTCCCCCACAGATGCACCCAAGACTGTTTCTTTACAACACACATGTACCCATCCTCTCTTACTCTAAATATACACTGATTTCTCTTTTTTGAACACTGCACACAATCATGTAATTTTTCTCCTCCAATCGCCTCCAAGGATGCTCATATGTAAACAATAACTGATAGCATAGTAAAGCTAGCAAGCGTCAGATCCGACATCAAATATTCAGCCTTCTTTCATAAGAGTATAAGCGAGAACCTATTTCGAATGACATTTAGCACCAATTCCCACTGTGCATAATAAGAGGAATTCTCACGTTGTATTACACGTTATATAGAGTCACGTAGATTGACGGAAAAATGAATAATATTCACAAATTTGTCATACTTCACATTCGTTTCTTCAGGCTTGCGCTGTGTGTCTGTACGGATGCAAATGCTTCATCTTCAGGAATGTACGGAACATTCATTACCTACTCAACCTTCCACTTTATTCATATTGTAACATAACGTTGGAGAGAGAGGCCGGAGTGGCAGTCCCGAACGCTCGAGACTGAGTTCAAAATAAAACAACCATGGCTTCACTGACTGCGTCTGATAACTGACGGGGGAGTGGAGAAGAAATTGTGTGAACCACAAATATGGTAAATACCCAATGTTAAACTGACATAGCTTCGTCTCTGTTTTATATTGGGAGGATACCACACAAACGTTTTCAGACAGTAGTGCTTTAACGCCACTTAATTTGATAGACTGAGAGCATCAGACTGACGAGAACTAACGTGGAGTTGATACAGTGGACCAAGTGTTATGGTTGTCATGTTCGTTGTTCTTTATTTCGATTCCATACCCATGCATCATTGTGACAGCGACATATGTAATCCACACCTTTTCGTTTACGTGCTTGCGTTGTATACCCGTTAGATAGGGCCGGAGATGTTTAATTGACCATCACGACGCGTTTATTGAGATCAGCAGAAATAATACTCAATAGTTCTGTCTGGTGTTCGAGTGGTTCAATCGATATACCGCTTGTAACTTTGGATTACTTCGTGTGGGCGCATATTCCTCTAATATCATTCCGCCATGCGAATGGACCTCATGTAGAATCTGGGACATTTTCGATATATTGTCATTTCCATGCCAAAATGGCTAATATTGCCGGCCTGATACACTTCTGAAATCCAGATGCCGTTGACATGGTCGAGTTAAGATCCGGGCAATATACTTGCAGTTGACATGGTTGAGTTAAGAACCGGACAATATTTACCGGTAAACGGAGCCTGTACGTCATAAAACATACTGTAACAGCGCTACTGCTGTAGATTTTATATTATTTTAATTTAGTTTCAAAACTTGCATATTAATCTCATTTATACATATTCTTATTATTTGCACATTTTATCATTTTGATTTTAAAATTAATCATTTCACCGATAAATATATTCTTTATTTATTTTTGCAGATCATAACTCTGAATCAATTCTACACATTAAACATATAACTTTCTGTCCTGTAAATATCCGTGCTAAATACATTTCCATTATTTGTCCCTTTCGTCAGCTGTACATTGAAACATGTTATTCTTTCGTCTTATTTTCCCAGTCCGCCGCGCTATTCTTAAATGTTATTTTACTCTAAGTGCCCCAGCTTGAAGTCTTCCCAAGTTTAGTGCCAGGCCACCTCAGTCGGCTCTTCAATTGTTCTACTGGGTTGGTCTGTAGATATAGAGGAAATGGATCTGTTTATTGGTTGTCTTTATTATGTATGTAACTCTTCTGGTTCTGCCAAACATGTCGTTCCTGTTTATGTATTGTTTACATGCCAATCTGTTACTGTTTACTTGCTTCAAATTCGATTATATAAGCCGACCGTTTACCATTATCTTCAGATTGGGCGTCCATCTTGTATAGTATACACATCGCTGTTATTTTGAATCTCGGATCTCCGACCGATACTTTTATGCTGCAAGTTATAGTTTGGATCGCCAAACTAACACGGACTATATACTTTATTTTCATCAGAGAACCGAGTTGAACTACATTCTTGAACCGTATGTTTGATCTGTGTCCGAACTGTCAAATATATAACTTTTCTCATCTTGCCTCAACAAGATTGTGTTCCGTAATTTCATTGATTCATTCATATATATGTAACAACATCGTTGTTACAATACCTTCAAGCAAGCCACCTCTCGCCCTTTCAAACATAGAATATTGTAACAAAATAGTTAACTGGCTAATAGACCCATTCATTCTAACTTTAAAAAAAATATACCGTCTAAGATAGATTGAAATGCGTTCACTTTGGAAAGACGCGAAATTTTGTCCGATCCAGATATTGGCTATGCTTCTAGGCCAGAACACATTGCTATCTTTCTCAAGTCACTGAAAACGCTTTCATAAGTCAACTATAAACTGGATTTCATCCACAAGTATATAATTATTCGTGGGCGATTGTTAGCTACTGAATATTCCATGTGACGCTTATATTCAGAAATGTGTGATGTCAACCATCTTAGATCTAGTTAATTTCATAATAATAAGGAGATTGGTCTTCAAATTCCATTGAGTTTTAATTCTAAGGCCTGATCAAATTCAAATATATATTGGGTGGGCGGTGAACGACTGGCGTGCACCGGACAGAATTATCGAGTAGTATTTCTGTATAGCTCAATGCAAACGTGTTTCCGCCGATCAATTAAAGATCCCCGAATACATGCTCCAAGAATCTTCGGATGTTGCCCGGCCCATTGAATCGCGCCCTTCAGCCTTAACACGTTTCCATGTTGTATGTTTTCAGTAGCAATCCATGGCGCAAATATATCTATTTATTTTCGAGTATTTACTCAAACAATTAACGGATCTGTGCTTCAACCAATTTTCGCCTTCTCTCCCTGCCAAGGTATCAGAAGCAGAAGCCATATCTGTTTTCTCTCCAACTCGGGGTTTCGAGACGCTTAGACCAATCATTCCTCTGATCGTCGGTGAACCTTCGTCGGAAATAATCAGTTCGAAATTTTCTTGCAGCTGATCATCGGAATCCGAGCAACTGCATTTTCTCCAGTCTTGTTCGGGCCCTGTGAAAAAACGTAGTTGATTATACAGATGCAGGTGATCAATCTTTGTAGTTGGTATTGTTTATACTGCGCAATTTTACAGAGGACGCGCGAGCAATATCCATACCACGAGATTAAGGTTTGAATTTCTGTCCAATCAGTGAATGCTTACTTACTGACCGCGGTACATGCATATATGTGATCTTTCTTCTTATATTTCGCGAAATATGACTGAACATAATCGATGAAGATTGTTGGACAACCCGAAAGGTTAATAGTAAATTGGAGCGATATGCAAGAGCTGGGAAAATTTGACGACATCTGGTGACTAAAATGCAACCATATGACTCTACAGGGAAGTATTCGTCGACACCTAACATTCAGACCCGAAAATACGGTGGATTAACATTCAGACCCGAAAATACGGTGGATTCTCGGAAGTAGCCTTTATCTCAGCCGCGCTTTTATTGCAGAGGTTCATGTGGAGAATATGAAGTAACCACACGGCCCCTAGCACCGGCTTAAGCGGAATTAGATACGCTAGCTCGGGAGCTGTGATGACAGACCAGCTCAAAGAAATAACTCAACTGATGTTAATGGATGAGCATCGAGGACGTCTGATGGAGTAAACGCATCAACATGGGGTAAACCTGGTAAATGCAAAAATACCCAGAAAAATCAACCTGTAATGTCCGACGTCGTACGGCTTAAATATCCCACCGAAACAATAAACCTACACATATTTGCCGAGTGATATGTACAGAGGGCGGGCCTCGGGAACTAACAGTCCACCAGCAGAATCCTATCATATACAAAAAATATGCATTTGACATTATCAGTTTATGCCCATGTTATACTAATATGCCCATAAATATTTATTAAAACTGAATTTCTCTAGTTCTCTGTTTATAGCCTACTGCAATTATCTTGTATTTATGTACCAACAAGCAAATTCAGTGAAATACTTAACTAATATTCAACATGATACCTGCAATCAATTGCAGGTATCAATTGCAGACTCCGTCATTTCTATTAATCTGACTTTGTCTGCGGTCGTTTATCAGCCACATGCTACCATCTTAGTCCACACACAATGTGTTGCTCGTGTTTTATATGTATATATTTTCATGTTTATATTATTATACATCATATTGTTTTATTTACTACAGTTTTGTTCGTAATATACACATACATGTACACCAAAGACACAACTCTGGCTAATTACCTCATATCAAAGAAGGCTTCAGTGACAATAAATAGTGATCATGGTTAACAATGGTATTCCTCCCGAGGGTGATCCATTCCCGAACCTGATGTTACACCTTCCGTTTTTTAATGAGGGTGATATTCCAACAACAGAACCTATCCACAATAATAATAAATCTATTGATTTTGATGTTTTCGCTAATATGTGTTTTAACCCAATAGAATTAAATGACCACGAACACAATAAAGCATCGACTGATGATAACGATTATGAGATATCATATTGGAATAATTTAAATAATCACCAGTCAATTACTTTACAGAATCATCATTTATGCAGAAATCAAAATCCATTTGTCCTCCTGATCAAACATTTTCATTCCTCCACTTAAATGTTAGAAGTCTCGCAAAACACTTTTCTGAGATAACCGGTTTCATTCATAACATGGAACACACATTTGACGCTCTCGGCTTCTCTGAAAGCTGGCTGAATCCCGCTACAGAATCGCTTTATGATATACCAGGCTACAGACCATTTCACTCATCAAGAAACAAAAGACGAGGTGGGGGACTTGTCCTGTATATAAATGAAAATGTTCAATCTTGTATGGTAAGAGACGATCTGTCATTCCTTGACGACGATGGGCAATATGAGTCCCTCTTTGTTGATATTGAATTCTGCAGTACAAAATACCTAGTTGGTATATTCTATCGCCCTCCCGGGAAAAATTTAAACAACTTCAATACTTCTTTATTATCAATTTTGCAAACTATTCAATCGGAAAAGAAAAAATGCGTTTTGATGGGCGATTATAACATCGACCTTTTTAAAACTGAACACCATGGTCCATCAAAGGATTTTCTAGAAATCATGAAATCTCACCACTTTTTCTCACAAATTACAAAACCGACAAGTCACTTCCCGTACAGCTACACTAATAGATAACTTTTTCATTAACTTTCATGAGGATAATCTTCTATCTGGAATATTCCTGACCGATATTACAGACCACTTTCCTATCTTCCATATCTTAACAACCGAATCAAAATGTAAAGAGCTGCGACACCAAACATCTTACCGCAGAATTATTACTGACAATAAGGATCGATTTATGCAAGTCATAAGTGAAACTGACTGGAAGTTTGTGAGTCAAGAAAACGACACTAATGCTGCATTAACAACATTTCTTGAAAAATTCGGAGATGCCTACAATGAATGTTTTGCCGTCGTTAATTCTGAGCCTTTAAAACAAAAAATAATAACACCCTGGATTACTTTTGGTATTCTAAAATCTATTCATGAAAAGAATCGCTTGTATGATTTACAACTCCGCAGTGGCGAGGAATGCCATCGTAAACAATACAGAATATACAGAAACAAACTCAATAATACATTACGTCTTTCTAAGAAATCCTACTTTGAAAACAAATTTAATGAACACCACCTAAACATCAAAAACACATGGAAAACACTGAAGCAATTGCTTAATCGTAAGAAAACATCACTTCTGCCCAGCTCATTCAAAATAGATGGAACTGAAACCTCTGACTCCTCTGTAATTTCCCAGAAATTTAATGAACATTTCAGCACCGTAGCATCTAAACTAGATGCAAAAATTCCCAACACCGGGTCTAATTTTATGGACTACCTGGATACCCCCGTTCCAAACGATTTTCAATTTACCACCGTAACGCCTGATGATATAAAATCCACTATTGTGAACCTGAAATCGGCGGCACCGGGACTAGATGGTATTAGCATGTCTCTAGTCAAACTTGTCTCAGAATATATTTCTGTTCCTTTATGTCACATAATGAATTCATCCTTTAGCTCTGGTGTTGTCCCAGACGCTTTCAAATCTGCTAAAATCACTCCTGTCCACAAATCGGGTGATAATAAAGCACTAGAAAACTACAGACCAATTTCAGTCCTGCCCTGCTTTAGCAAAATCCTTGAAAAACTTGCAGCTAATATGATAACTAATTTTCTAGAAATCAATCAGATCATCTGCCCAAACCAATATGGTTTTCGGTCTAATCACTCAACTTCCCTGGCAGCTTGCTATTTATATGATAAATTAATAACGGCCAAAGAAGCAAAACAAAACAGCATTATTACGTTCTTAGACCTCTCCAAAGCCTTTGACACGGTCAATCATAATATATTATTAAGTAAACTTATTCACTATGGATTCAGAAATTTGTCAAATCACTGGCTTGAAAGTTACTTAACAAACAGAATGCAAAGTGTCTCTTTTAACGGTACCATATCACTTCCTGAGAACATTACATGTGGTGTACCACAGGGATCTATTCTAGGGCCAATTTTATTCCTTATCTACATTAATGATATATCTAATGTGTCCAACTTGCTACATACTATACTTTTTGCGGATGATACTAGCCTTGTCTACTCCACCGAAAATATTGTTGATGCTATTAATATAATGATGTCTGAACTTGATAAAATATACACTTGGCTTTCATCAAACCGCCTGTCGTTAAATATCAAGAAAACGAAATGTATGGTTATTAAACTAAATAACAAACCCTTACCCGTTTATGCCCCACCGTTGCTCATCTCTGGAATTGAAATCGAAATTGTCAATGAATTTAAATTTCTCGGTATTGTTTTTAATGATAAACTGAACTGGACGTCCCATATTGATTATATTTGCAAGAACGTATCTCGTAATATAGGAATCATTAATCATATTAAACAGTGCCTTAATAAGAAAACTCTATATGTACTCTACTATTCCATGATTTATCCATACTTGTCCTACGGAAATATCTTATGGGGAAACACCTATGTTACTCATCTAAATCCATTGTTCTTACTACAGAAAAGAGTTATAAGGGTGATAACTTTATCGAAAAAACTAGGCCATACACAACCTCTATTCGTTGCTTTAAAGATTCTCACACTGTATAACTTGAATCTCTATCTCTCACTGAATCTTGTACACAATTTCATCTACCATACTAACAAACTACCTTTTCACTTTCAAACATATTACATTAGACAATCAGACATGCATCAACATAATACTAGAAGCCAAGATACAAATCTGTACCGGCCATTTTATCGTTCAAACTTGTCTTATCACTCTATCAAAACATCAGGACCTCGGGAATGGAACAATCTGCCCTCGACGATAAAACATTTGAATTCATCATCTCTTTTTAAATCAAAGCTGAAAGCATATTTAATTGAACGTAGCCGCCATAATTAAAAATACTGCCACAGTGTGCATTTGGTCAGTCACTCATTTATCACATATCACCTACCACAAGTAGCTTAATAAAATATTATCATTTATTTATATAGGGATAGAACAAGCCCCATGGGGTTTTATTCCCGCCGATGACTTACTAGTTGTTATACGAAGTAATTTATAGAATATGATTATATTCCACAACTAGGCTCTTCAATATTTATGTACTGTATACTTGGTGAATCTAATAAAAAAAAAAAAAAAAAAAAAAAAATGTTGCAATGTATTCAGAAAGCCAGGGTATCTTGGCCCATCAACAGGCGTCCTTAAATTGTGTTTAGCCCGTTCTGCATGGGCAAGTTTTCCTTGAAAATTTTTCTGTAGACAAGACAAGAAAAGTGCTCGTGTAAAAAGGGACACAGCCAGAAAAGGTTGATGGCCCATCACCTTTTTATGGTGATTATGCCTGGTCATCACCCTTTAAAGGTGATGAGAAAGGGCGATGGCCAATGTCGTCATCCTTTTAGGGTGATGGTCCAGGTCGTCACACTTCCAGGGTGATAATCATCACTGACATAAAAATTTGTACTCATTGATAGGGTGATAGCCATCACCTTTTAAGGTGATGGTGGAAAAGGGTGATGGCTCTAACTCATCACCTTTTGGGGTGATGCTGTCATCGTCATTTTAGGGTGATAAATATCACCTTTTTTCGGCTGTGAAAAAGACAACTTTTTCCTCGTCAATTCCCAATTGTTCAAAAGCTGATTACGCTAGGGTTTTCTTGACAAATGAAATTTCGCCATGTAGATAGCGAACGAGGAAAATTGCCACTTTTTTGATATGGTAGTTTCTCGATTTATTCGCCAGGTCGTTCATGACAACGCTTACCCAACGACGAGGAAAACTTGTTGCTTATCTATACGGACACGTCACTTGTCCAGGTAAAATTGTCATGAAAAACTTGCCCGTGTAGAACGGGCTTTATATTTCCATGTGGTACATTTCTGGACAGTAATATCCCAGTGGGACCTGCATATGGCGTATACATATCTCGGCTATTCCATCAAAGTTTCTCAAATTTGGCGATACATATCGCATGCTGATAGCAAAATACGAACGTAGCGTGCAAGATCTATGGCGCTACGTTTCGTAACTTGTGTCTAATTCCGCTTAACCCGGGGCTAGGGGCCGTATGAACCCATGTACTTCAAGATCCTTATGGTACTCATATGAACAGTCACAATCAAGCGTGACTGAGATACATCATTCTTTAGATGACGACTTTACAACGAATATTATGGATTAAGAATACTGATCAGCGATACGGATTTGATAGTTTTGGAACATCATTTTGATGTCTTGCCGGCATTGAAAACCGTTGACCGCTTCTCTTGAGGAAACAAGCCTATGTTTATGTATACTATGATTGTCTTTTTTGAATTTGGTGCTAATACAAGCGTCTGTAGTCCGTCATTCATAATCCAGCCGTCGTCCATTAGAGAATATCCGCGTCCATAATCCAAAGACCTATTCCATTTCCATATAACAAGCCTATGTTTATGTATACTATGATTGTCTTTTTGAATTTGGTGCTAATACTGTTATATGGAATATGGAATAGGTCTTTGGATTATGGACGCGGATATTCTCTAATGGACGACGGCTGACTTATGAATGACGGCCTAGACGCTTGTAATGTATGCTTTCAGTATGAATCAACGACACAACCTTGTGTGAGAGAGAGAGAGAGAATTAAGGTTTAACGTCGGGTTCAGCAATATTTGAGCTATATAGCTACGATCAAACAAAATTCTAAGTCTTCAAGTTAGTGACTTAGTAATCCAACACATTGAATCATACACACATTAAAAGTTATGCAACAAACCGATTTCTCTCAAATAACCTATGATACAGTCTTCTTTCACCCGACTGAAAAGATCTTCTAAAGTAGCTGCTCGATAAAAAGAATCTCTTACAAACTTAAAACCTATGCAGCCGATCAAGATATGTTCCACTGAGCTCTTCATGGCATGGCAATACACCTGGTTCCTTTTTTAGTAAATGTTCGTGAGTTAATCGGGTATGGCCGATTCTACATCGCCTGATCAAGGCTTGATCGAAACGTTTCTGGCTACTCAGATGAATTGAAACTCCTGAAGTTTGTTATTGTCCACAGCATACCATACAGATTGAAACAGCTTTTCCCCACAAGCAAAGATAGAGTTTGAATCAACGACACAACCTTGTGTATTTGACAGCACGAATTGATCTGTAACCTTAGCCAATTGTCACATGCCACATTTCCCGACGTTGATATATCAGGCGCAATTACTGAAGCCCTGCTAGTTTTCCGTGCAATTTAAACATGTACTAAATGTTCAAAACTTCCGATCGACGTCAATGTATAAGATTCGCTGTTTACAACTGATCGTCTTTGAACTCACACAGGGAAAAATTGGCTTGTACATTCCTAGCGGACAATCATTCGAATCCGTGCAACTGCATTTTCTTCAGACGAAAATGGGATTTCAAAATAGAACGCATGTCACACGGTCAGTTATCATCGAAGAAGCATACGAGACTGTTAATATATACTATATATATAACCGACATTGCTTATTCATGCTTATATGTTGGCATTTGTGGGAAGTTGACGCTGGGTCGACATCGGGCCTTACAGACTAGTCTTTTGTGTTAAATGCTGCCATTTTCATCTGACGACGATACGACTCACCAATCCCCAGTGTACGAATTGTCACAGCGAAACAGCTCACCAATTACCAATATACGAGTTGTCAGAGCATTTCCATCATAGCCCTCTAGATTTGTATCTAATACCGCTTATGCCGGTGCCTGGGGCCGTGTGGTCATATCATACAAGTTGCCACATGAACAGGTACGATAAAAGCGTACCTGAGATGCAACACATATCACGAATCGTTAGATTCTTGGTATGTGCTTTAGAATAGGTTAACCGGAATCGGCACCTCTTCCCACTTCCCTTATATGTCTTGTAATTTGAGTTACGTTCCCATGGTTACCGAGAACGTATTTCTTGCTACATTTCAAGAAATCTGCTTGAGTATGACTGATGAGATTTCTTGGATATTTTAATCCTTCATGTTTTGACATTCAGGATTAATATTTGCACAGTCACATGTAGTAACGAGTCAATTGTGTTCGTTACAGTTGTAGAAAGCTAACATAGCACCGAGCCTTCAAGAATGTTCAATGATTGATGGCTATTTTACAAGTTTACAATAGCAAATGTATTGAGTAATGAAATAACCTGGTTTGGATGTCCCAAACCTAGTCATGATTATATACACGAAGTACATGTAAACAGCAACATACGCTGAACACACCTAGAGTATATCATAAGTCACAATGAATTAAACTCGGACGCGTCCTTCTTTTCAATCTGCTTATGTACATTGTATTGCGTTTTCCTCGTATGCTTTCAATATAAAATCAAGGACACACCTTTATCAATTTAAGTTCGAGTATTTACCAAACATGATCTGCACTTTAGCCAAGGTCCGCCTTCACACGTCATGAAGTTATCAGACGAAATTACTGGAATCATGCTTTTTTCTATTGAACCCTGTGTCTCGAACGGTCGGGATGTCTGCTTGGTACTTCCCTCACTACAGACACCACCAACCCAACGTAGGAAGTAATTGGTTCGCACATTTTGAGGGGGAAATTATGTTAATCCGCTTACCTTCAAACGGAAAGGTGATTCTAAACTATAACGCATGCCAATAGGACATGAAAAAGAGAATAAAACGTGGGTGAGCAAAATACTAGTAGCATGAACTGTGCTCCATACAGGGTTGTAAAGAGCATAACCATGTTTCTCTTGTTTGTATTGTACATATCATTTCTACCAACCTTACCACTGTAAATATATATATATATCCCTGCCTTACTCGGAACCTAAGGTCGGGATATAAGTTTTCATTGCCTCACTCTGCACCAATGAGTCAGACAATACGTATTGAGTGATCGAACATCGCCCGCCGCCTAATGTCTCAAGCATAAGAGAACAAACAGCATTTGGGTGATATAGCACCATGTGACTTTTTTTATACAGCACCGTGTTTCAAGAGTGGATTTACAGATAAACAACAACAACAACAACAGGTGATCGTAACTCGAGCATGAGGCATTACCTATTCCCTTTCTGGACTATTTATCGCTTTTCTCTTGTTAGAAACCATCTTGTGTTTTTATTATTTTTATTTCATAAATATTTTGAATTGAGAATAACCTTCAGACGAAATAGACGAGATAATGTGTACTGGACTGCAAACTCTTGCATGTCTGTGGTATTTCCTCATATTATTTCAAAGAATATTGAATATTATATTTTAATATTACAATATTGCTCTTGGGTATTTGTATCTAGTACCGCCGAAGCCGTTGCTAGGAGTCATGTGATCAGGTCATTCAAGACGGTCACATGAACAGCTACAATAAAAGCGTGGCTGAGATACAAAAATATCACATGGATAATTTCTTGTTCTTGTGATATTTTTAGTTATGCAATTAGAATATTGGCATGTGGGGTCGTGAGACTTGTTGTCAGTACCGCGGCATTTTCTATCACTTTTATATTTTGCGTTTAATTGAATATGTTAGTTGGGTATTGTTAGATTGCATGGAAGGAAACGGTACTGTTTCGATAATATCCGCGAAGCGACATGTAATTCAACGCATATCAGTGTGTACGTTTGTGACCCTTCACGTTGTGCAAAATTAGCATGCTTCTCTGTTCTCAAGAAAGATACAAGGATACATGCTCGGGGATAATCCAACCATCATGCTACAGTACTAAATTATATCTCATACAAAAATAGTTGATCCTGTTTGGTTGTAACTCAGTCACATGATATTATAAAATTCCCGATTTAAATTGTACCATCACAATAACTCTTACACTTTCTGCAATAACGAACGGCCTCGAAACCATTTCACACAATCACGTAGGCAATACCACATGGTCTCGATGCAATGGCGAACGATCTAATGCATGGTATTCTCTCGTCCACGCACGGCGACACGTCGTCAATTGCTTAGCTGGATGAATTTCGGAAAAGTGAGTGCGAAAGTCTGGGATATTTTGTAACACATATCTCCTTATACCACCAAATGTTGCAGGAATGAATTTGGTCCACTGGTTCTACTACCAGAGAGGAAGGTTGTTCCAGAAACGTCGAATTCTACAATGTCACGTGCTGGAGTCACATTGCACGTGCAATATATGTATAGTGGTAGTCTCATGCTTTTGTTCAATTCGATTTATTATTTGCGAACTTGTATCGGTATAGTTTGTGTTAGGAATGCATGAATTGAGCACCTTTTGTGATAGAAACCGATTGGTGTTCAGATCTCCGTTATAAATTAAAGGGCTCAGTACGTATACAATATTTCATCACAACGAATGTACGGAACATTCATCACCCACTCAAGCTTCCACGTTATTCATATTGAAACATCAAGATCCAGGGTGAGGCCGCGTGGGAGCCTCATTGAGTTCAAAATAAAATAAGCATGGCTTCACTGATTGCGTCCGATACCTGGCGGTGAAGTGGAGACGAAATTGGTTGAAACACAGATCTGTTCGATTGAGTAAATACTCATAGGTAAACTGACAGGGTTTCACCTCTGGTTTAAATTGGGAGAATATCACACAAACCTTTTCAGACAGTAGCGATAAGGCCACTCAATTTGATAGATTGAGAGGATCACACGGGCGGGAATTGCCAAGGAGTTGATACAGTTGACTAAGCGTTTATTGTTGTCATGCTCGTCGCTTCTTATTTCAATTCCATACAAATATTATTCTCTCATGCATCATGAGGGTGACATATATATTCCACCCCTTTTCGTTTACGCGCTTGCATTGTATAGCCGTCAGGTAGGGTCGGAGATGTTTAAATTGATCATCACGGCGCGTTTATTGAGATCAGCAGAAATAATACTCGATAGTTCTGTCTGGTCTTCGAGTCGTTCAATCGATGTATCGCTTGTAACTTGGATTACTTCGTGTTGGCGCATATTCTCCTAATATCACCTCGGAATGCGAGAGAACCTCATATAGAACCTGGGACATATTCAATATATGGCCATTCCAGACAAACATGATTAATTTTACCGACACTTCGGAAATGCAGGTGCAGTTACAAGCGTCTAGTCCGTCATTCATAATCCAGCCGTCGTCCATTAGAGAATATCCGCGTCCATAATTCAAAGACCTATTCCATATTCCATATAACAGTATTAGCATCAAATTCAAAAAGACAATCATAGTATACATAAACATAGGCTTGTTTCCTGCAAGAGAGAGGCGGTCAACAGTTTTCAATGATGCCGGAAAGACATCATGATGTTTCAAAAATATCAACTTCTGCATCGCTGATCAGTATTCTTAATCCATAATATTCGTTGTAAAGTCGTCATCTAAAGAATGATGTATCTCAGTCACGCTTTGATTGTGGCTGTTCATATGAGTACCATGAGGATCTAGCTATGGGTCTGCTACGGCCCCTAGCCCCGGGTTAAGCGGAATTAGACACGTTACGAAACGTAGCGCCATAGATCTTGCACGCTACGTTCGTATTTTGCTATCAGCATGCGATATGTATCGCCAAATTTGAGAAACTTTGAGTGGAGGCGCTTGGTGGAATAGCCCTGTTTTATAAGTTTCTGCAACAATGTTTTGTGACGTTGATTAAATCATCACATTTAACACCGGATCTAGCAAATGCTACTAAGCGAGATATGTATACGCCATATGCAGGTCCCACTGGAATATTACTATCCAGAAAGGGATAGTTTACGATGTCGAAATTGTAATCATCTCTTTTGTCATAAAGTCAACGAGAGAGAATGCCCGCTTCATTTTTATAGAGGTAGAGATCTAAATGAGATGTGCCTGTAGGGCTATCTGTAGTTTCCTTCAAATCCAGTGAAGGTGGATATATATCCTTCACTGCGTCATTTATATAGCGATTATCCACAGCGAGAAGATCGTCTATATAGCGTTTGGTGAATGAGAAAGAACGGGCTTTGAATGGATCGGTTTTTGAAAGCGCTTGCATATAGTCATATTCAAAAGAGAACAGATACAGGTCAGCCAACAGGGGTGCACAATTAGTACCCATTGGAATACCTATATGCTGCTGATATATTGTGCTGCCAAATTTCACATAGATATTTTTAATGAGAAATTCAAGCAACTCTATAAACAAAGAAACATCCCATGAATGATATCTCTTGTATGTAGTCGAGCTAAAGAATGCTTTATGGCTTCCGACATTAATATATCTACGATCAGTTTTCTTGAACACAGATACTATTAATGAACTTATACGGTCAATAAGGTCCTGATGAGGGATTGTAGTATAGAGAGTCGAGAAATCCCATGTGGATACATGTCTGTACGGTATGTGACCTTTAGCATCAAGTTCTTCCGTAAGACATTTTGAGTTTTTCAATATCCACATACATTCAACGCCAGAATTCTTAGAAATAGTGGCGCAATACCTTTCCCAAAATGCTTTTACCTCCTGAAGGGCCCTCGTCAATAGGGTTGAAAGAAGCTTGGTGGTGCAGCTGCTAGAACCAGCTATGAATCTAGCTTTGTATGGTGATTTATGCATTTTGGGAGTCCAGTATAGTTTTGGTATGTCGTTATGATTGGTTGGAAGACAAATACCTCTTTCCCTGAGAAACTTTTTGTGATTGTTAAATAAATCTTCCAGAGTAAATGCAAAACAAAAATGGATATGGCCCGTCCCCATTAATTGGTGATTAATGTCACCAATTCATGGCAATAACAAAGGGTGAGGCGGTAAGTTTATCACCACTTATTGGTAAAGGGGTCTGGTCATCACCAATAAATGGTGAGGACCAGTTTGTGTAGATTCGTATATGGCCATCACCATTTATTGTTGACTGTGCCTTATCCTAACAGATTGATATTGTGTTTTGTTGGGTACCTAGTCACGTTAACATCAAAGGTAATACTGAAGCTGATAAAATGGCTAAGGCAGCCCTAGATGATGAGGTTGATCCTGTTGGAATCCCATACAGTGATTTTAGACCATCTATCTGTGCTTATGTGAGAAAGCTGTTTCAATCTTTGTGGGATTGATTGATTGATTGATTGATTGATTGTTTATTCACCATATACAAATAATATATATATATGTACAAGTAGGGTATAGATACATAGAAATATGGCGGGAATAAAACCCCAGAGGGCTTGTTAAATGCCAGATAATTAATAATAATAATAATAATAGATTAGCATGAGACGCTGGGTGCGTTCACAATATATAAGTATATAAATGTACAATACATGGTGAATATACCATGGAGCCTTGTTTAGAGAATTATAGTTCTATAAGATATATATAGTGGGGCTCAGCATATATGCATATAGATAAACAAAACATTTTTGTATAAAATAGGTTTGTCTCGTGTCCCTTGTGATGGCCTGAGATGAGTTAACTCCAAGATTTACGATTTGAATATAATTAGAAAGTACATCCTTCAGTACACTGATTCACATACATGTTAATTGATGAGGTGTGATTTCAGTCGAGACTTAAATAGTGATTGTGACAGACATGATTTTAGGTAGTTAGGTAAAGCGTTCCAGATTCGTGGTGCTTTCGACTTTGTGCAATAAAATGATAGATTTGAGTGCACTCTCGCCCTATATAGATTGAGATTGGCTTGTCGAGTGGGATAACAATGGACTTCAGAGAGTTTTGTAAAATAATTTGAATACTTGGTAGGGATAGAAAGGGGATTATTGAGAAATCTGTGAGTAAATAATAAAATTAAGAAGTTGTTTAACTGAAATAGGGGGAGAATGTTTAGTTGTTTCATTAAGGGACTAGAATGGGCATATTTACCACTGGAAGTTATTACACGGATAATTCTCTTTTGTAATATCACAAGTGGGTTGAGATGAGTTGAGAATGTGTTTCCCCATATTAAATTACAGTAAGATACGTAAGAATAGAACAAAGAATAGTACAGCATAATCAAGGTTTTCCTGTTGAGGCAGTTCCGTATTGCGTTGATAACACCGATATTTCTCGAAATTTTGAAGTTAGTTCGTCAATATGTGTTTGCCAATTTAATCTATCGTTAAAATAAACCCCGAGGAATTTAAAGCTAGAAACAGATTCAATTTCGGTGCCAAATATTGAAACCTTAGGGATATTTACATTTGTTGATCTATTTGGTTTAAATAATATAAATTTGGTTTTTTTCACGTTTAATGAAAGTTTGTTGCAGGAAAACCAGGCATGAAGCTTTTCAAGTTCCTGTGACATATTTTCCGCAAGTCTAATAAAATCGGCATCGGATAGGGTAGCGCTTGTATCGTCAGCAAAAAGATTAATGTCTAGAACCGATGTGGCCTTCGTAATGTCATTTATATATATTAAAAAGAGTATGGGTCCTAGTATTGATCCTTGTGGCACACCCGTACTGATAGGATTGAAAGAAGATATAGTGCCGTTGTAAGATACACACTGGCGTCGAGAAGATAGATAGCTACGAAACCAGTTATTTGTGACACCCCGGAAACCATAGTAATCAAGTTTATGTAAGAGGATCTCGTGATTTACTGTATCAAAGGCTTTGGAAAGTTCCAAGAAAGTAGTAATGCTGAACTGCTTTAGTTCCTTTGCAGCAACCAGTCTGTCGTATAAAGAAAGAACGGCAAGAAATGTAGAATGATTTGCTCGAAATCCATATTGACTAGGGGAGATAATGATCTCTGCTTCTAGGAATGTGATCATCCTCAACACAACAAGTTTTTCAATGATTTTACTGAAACATGGCAGAACAGAAATTGGGCGATAATTCTCGGCTAGGGTTTTGTTTCCAGATTTGAAAACTGGAGTAACCTTTGCATTGTTAAGGGAAGTGGGAACGATTCCATTTTGGAAGGAAAGATTTACAATATGCGATAGGGGAGCAGATATTAGGCTCGATATCGGTTTTATGAGTGACATGCGAATGGCGTCAATGCCAGGTGAGCCATTTTTAAGCATATGCACTATCTCATTTATTTCAGATGGTGTACACGGTTTGAAGGAGAAGTCTTTATTGTATGTATTGTAAAGATATTTTGCGAAGTTTTTTGAGTAGATGGAATTTTTGAGGCCAGATCGGAGGCAATAGAAGAGAAGTAGTCATTGAACTTTGTGGCAATCTCCGAAGGTCCCGTGATATCATTACCATTGAAATTAAAAACACTAGGAAGATCGCTAGATTTTTTTCTACCTAATAATCCATTTATGACTTTCCAAGTTCCCTTAATATTATTATAAGATTCACTAAATTTGTTTTCATAGTATTTGTTCTTTGCTAATCCAAGAGTGTGGTTTTGTTTGTTCCTATAAACTTTATATTCACGAGTTACCTCACAATCTTTTTTCGATATGTGCATCTTGTATAATCTATTTTTATCTCGAATAGAGTGTAGCAAGCATGGGGTTATCCACGGTTTAAGTATTGTAATCTTATGGGTGGTTCTAGTTATTATGGGGAAGCAGTCATCGTATATATTAGTAAATGTATCCATAAAAGTATTTAAGGCGCTGTTAGTATCATCATCGTTAAGTACTTGTTGCCAGTCCAAGTTTGTTAGTTTCTCCTCGAAAAGTTCTTTTTGGACAGGATTTACCTTTCGGGATTTGAACGTGTTTGTCGACTTATTGGGTAAAGGCGAAAGACGGTTTGTTGCATGAAAAATAGGAAAATGGTCAGTTATGTCAGATAGCATTATACCAGAACCCAGGTCGTCTTCGTGAAAATTTGTAAATATGTTATCTATTAGAGTCGCTGAATGACATTTTACTCTGGTGGGTTTTGTAATTTTTGGGAAAAAATAAAATGTTTTCATGGTTTCCAGGAACGTTTTTGATGGGCCATGGTGATTGGTTTTGAAAAGATCAATGTTGAAATCTCCCATTATAATGCATTTTTTATTTTCGGGTTTTAGATTATTTAAGATGGAAAGTAAACTGGTGTTGAAATTGTCAACATTTTGTCCAGGTGGGCGATAAATTAATCCAATAATATATGTGGTTTTACCATCAAAAACTTCAACAAAGAGTGATTCATGTTGGTCATGTTCATCAGTGAAAGAGAGATCGTCGCGAATTTTACAGCTGGTGAATACATCGTTAATATAAAGAACAATCCCCCCGCCTTGTTTTGTTTTCCTCGAAAGAGGAAAAGGTTGATAACCAGGGATAGTGTACAGATTTTCGGTCGAGGGTTCGAGGCAGCTTTCCGAAATTCCAATAAAAGAAAATTTAAAATTCATGTTATGGATGAGTGCAACGACTTCACTGAAGTGTTTTTTTAAGCTTCTTGCATTAAGATGTAGGGTCGAGATAGATTTGTTGTCCGAGATGGAATTAGTTCTGATGAACGATTCAAATTGGTCTTCGAAATAGTAATTGGACTGGTGTGATCCGATGTTTCCCCAGTGGGAAAGCTCACCTTCAGTATCGTCTGTCGCATAAGTAGAATTTTCGGAGTAATCAAGCTATGGATGCTATGGAAAATAACAAACTTCACGAGTTCAAAAATTTCGAGCTGAAATGTTGCTGAATCTAAATTCTCTCTCTCTCTCTCCTGATGATAGTTATGACATGAAATTGAAATGCACGTGTTGTGCGTTCAATAACAGGAGATAGGCACATTGATCATTTCGTTGTTAATATAATCTTCACCCCCACAATTGTCGTTGCAGCCACTGTGAAGAATATGATGATACTGTATAATGACGATTGAAGAGTCGCGATGTCTCACCGGCATCATCGTTGACCGCTCCGATCTTGCAGGGACAACAGTTTGCTACTAAATGTCGGATAAGATGTTTGTATGGACAGATAGGCAGCCGTTGTCCGTAAAATATGTATGTGTCGATGGAGCGGTTAAGATTTTATAACCTTCAAAATTGTCAAAATTCTAAAAATAATTCGACTTTTTCAAAGAACAAAACCATACAGTTTGCGTAATGCTATAAATAATCGATATAACTTTGGAAGAGATTAGATTTATAGCTATGTGAATTTTCAACTTCAAGTAAAGCAAGTGAATTCAGCAATTCACTTGCTTACTTCAAAAAATCACCTTTGTATAAATTTCCTGAATATCAGATTTAATTTTTTAACCCTATTATTTCGGTAACCGCCTGAAGTATTTCATGGGGTAACCAACCCCTTACGCAGAACTGTGTGTACTTTTGACTTTACTTTTTTAAGTGATCCGCTATTCTCCACAGGCATTTAGAAAACAAAAGAAATCGCGGGCAAAAGTCTGTAAAACCAAATATTCGAATATTGCCGATGTAAACGAATGACTCGTAACCTTACGTCAGCGTAACGTCACAATGACGTCATGTCACGAAACGTCACAGTGGCAATAACGTCTTGCCAGGCATCCGATGCTAAATATTTCGATCCCTTACACTGAAGTATTAATTTGTGCAAAAGATCTATTAAGCGAAGCACAAGGTACCAAGTGTAAGCCAGCGTTACCGACAGATGAAAACACGAAAGTAGAACAGACGGACAGGATAGCAAGGCAGCAACATAATGCCACTTTGGTGATTGTTCAGTGGGGGGAATATTTGTTAATGTGAAGGGAAAATAGAGAGTCGTTTAATGTGAAATCTTGTTTGGTATTCCGTGTATTTACAAGTTTAATTTCCCTCCAAGATAACACGAAACGGAATTAGTTGGATAATGATACACTCTAAGTAATTAAATTATGCATTATTGAACATTCTGTGGCCAATAAAGTCTAACAATAGTAACGTGATGGAGCTGTTTTGTTTTAGGCCTTACCTTTCATGATCGCTTCTCTCGCAATTTATTTGAAGGTGAAGCGTCGGAAGCACATTTTATTCATATTTATTTCAATTCACATGGATATATTATGATCACTGTTTTTGCTCATGACATTTCTTAATATCTTATTAAATCATTTCCTCTGGTTAAATCATTTCAACAAGACAAAAAAAAACATTACTGGCAATTGTTGGATCCTCAACGTTCATTTATTCGAATAATGAATACCATTTCAACGTGCCTTTCGTGTGAACTATATCAAGTCTGACAAATGCATTCTCACGGATTCTTCGATTTTATGGCCACAAATGATCGAAAAGGTGATTGCTTACGTGTTTTCACCGATGATCAGGATAGACGGGAGCAATGATGCGACAGACCCTGGAACTCTCGAGATTGAAATGCAAGAGAAAACATATCTGGCTTTCGAATTACGTCTCATATCTCCAGGGTGAGTGAGGCCGAAAATTGGTTGAATCACAGATCAGTTCCTGTGAATAAATATTCGAAAGAAAAGTGGCACAGGTGCACCACTGGTCGCAAACGTCTTGAGACAGTGCTCGAAACGCTTCATGCAAGCTTGCTGGGATTACCCACAAGGTGATAGGTAGAATAAGTTTCGGCTCCACATTTGGTGCCATACGAGTGTACTGTTCACACATTTTTAATAGTTACGTTTATTTGACAAAAATATTATTATGTATTTTGTAACTTGTAATCCCTTGTAAGTTTGGATATTAAATTTCTTTGTCCTGATGGAGCGACATCATTAATATATATGGATATTACATTGGTGTCTATTATTGGATTTTAACTTCATACATAACGCGTGCCGGAAAATTAGAATTCCGTCTTATGACAATACCACGCAATCGCGCAGACTATTTGATCATATCGGACTCAATTACGGAAGACATTGAACATTCGATCTCAAACTTCAAAGAGTCTCGTTCGGCAGTGGCTCATTGCTTCCTTCGATATGTATCGTCATTAAATTCGCGTAGAAATTTTTTATTCTATGCATTACTAATGCTTCATGGATCAGTATAAAAGTTTTGTTTTTGATGTAATGTGGAATCAGACGAACTGTCAAAATGTCGACTTACAAAGGAACTTGAAGAAAAGAAATCTGAGGGATAAATATTTATAGGCAATATTTTAAATCGCGCTCTAACAAGGATGATAGAAAAGGATATTACAGCTGAAGTGTAAAGATTCTGTAACGACGAATGGACGTTGTTTGCTCGTGACATCAACCGCTGTACCATGATCCTTTCCAGTGTTGCGTCAAGGTTAGGCATCGGAGAGTGATTTATCACAGACAACACCATAACAATCGAAAAATAGGTCAAACATGGCGTTTAAAATACTACAAAACGGAACAACTCTGAAGATTTTATAAGTTAAAAGGACATTTACGAAAAAAAGACATCGCGGGAAGGCCTAAAAGGATGTGTAGGTAAATAATCGAACATTACCGATGTAATCGAAGGACTCTCAGCTTTACATTGGCCACAAGGCCATGTCACGTAACGTCACAATGGCAATAACGTTCTCCACACTCTCTACCTCGGTATGTGCACTCGATACAACTTACGGTGGTTTGTTCTTCTTCACTGATTAGCTAAACACGAATCGATGAGAACTATTTTTTATATGAACTGAGTTGTGATTAGCCAAATTGCTTCATCAAAACCATGCATATTCTGAGCAGTTAGCCAATCGGTAACCTCGGCGGTTCTCCTTTGGGCTGGTTGCCTTCGTCGACGCGACGGCTTTTATCAGATGGTTCTCGACCTTCTATCATTTTGTTGATGGATGACGGGCACGGTGTGATGTCCCCGTCAGAGAAGAGGTGGAGTTTGGGCAAGTGGATGTCAGGGGCAGCAGTTTCAATGTTCTTGTTGACCATATCACAGCTTCCCGGTATTGTAACGGAGGAAGTAAGAAATACGTGTAGTGGGAGACACGACACGAGAAGCTGTAGAGATACCCCGAATATGCCTGACCGGTTTCGATCTTGTTAGATCTCATCAGTGGCGATGTGGATAGTGATTCTAATTGCAAAAAAGACTAGCTATATATACATCCTGTAGTCCGGGTGGGTCCGGTTGGGACCCGGATCTGAAATCCGATTGGCTGAAGGGATCTGTCCGGCCGGTGTCCGGGTGGTGTCAGGATGATGTCGGAGAGGTATACCTATCCATCATTGCCTTATACTGATTGTTCTCTGTAGTATTTTTACTGGAGCACGAAAACCCCTTGCGAACTTCTCGACAAACATGTCGATCTTCCAAATACGCCCTTGTCATTCTGATTGTCCTCCTGTCACTACCCGGACACCTCCCGGAGTTTACCCGGACACCTTCCGGACTCCAACCAGACATCCAAGCGACTCGAGCCGTACAGGCCCAGACTCATCCCGGCCACCACCCGGACACCCCCGGAAAGATCCCTTCAGCCAATCAGATTTCAGATCCGGGTCCCAACCGGACACACCCGGACACCGGGGTAGATATAGCTCGTTTTTCACAATCCACAAAAGTAACATGATGGAGCTGGTTTTTTAGGCCTTACTTTTCACGGTAGCGTTTCCAGCAATTTATTCAAAGAAAATGCGCCGAAAACACAGTGTTCGGCAATATTTAATAGAATTCACCTGGATATAGCATGATCGCTGTTTTTTTCTCATGACATTTCTTATTATCATAAAAAATCATGTGCCTGAAAAATAAAACATTATTATCAAATGTCGGATCCTCAACGTTCATTTATCCGAATAATGAGCGCCGTCTCAACGTGCCTTTCGTGTGAATTATATCACGCCTGACAAAAATGCATTCACACGGATTCATCGATTATACGGCCAAAATGATCGAAAACATGTGATTGAATATGCGTGCTCACAGATGATCAGGATTGATGGATTGATGCGAGAGACCCTGGAACTCTCGAGATTGGAAGTTCAAGAGAAAACATATCTGGCTTCCGTAATTACGTCTCATATCTCCAGGGGGAGTGAAGCCGAAAATTGGTTGAATCACAGATCAGTTCGTGTGAATAAATATTCGAAAGAAAAGTGGAACAGGTGCACCACTGGTCGCCAACGTCTTGAGACAGCGCTCAAACCACTTCATTTAAGCCATTAGTATGCTTACTGGGATTACCAGTTGCGCCAAGGTTAGGCATCGGAGAGTGATTTAACACTGACATCACCATAATAATCGGAAAATAGGTCAAACATGGCGTTCAAAATACTGCCATACCGAATAACTCATAATTTTATAAGTCAAGGGTCGTTTAATGAGAATTTTGGAATAAACGCGTTTGGTAATACTTGTATTTACAAGTTTAATTTCACTCAAAGACAACACGAAAAGGAATTAATTGGATAATGATGCACTGTAAGTAATTAAATTATGCATTATTGAACACCCACTGGTCAATAAAATCTAACAATAGTAACGCGATGAAGTTGTTTTGTTATATGCCTTGCTTTTCACGATAGTTTTTTCGCAATTTATTTTAAGATGAAGCGACGGAAATACATTGCCCTGCAATATTTAATTCCCCTTTACATAGCATGACCACTGTTTTTCCTCGTAACATTTCTTAGAATCTTACAAAATCATTTTCTCTGTTTAAATCATTTTAACAGCACAAAAACATTGCTGGCAATTGTCGGATCCCCAACGTGCATCTATCCGAATAGTGAGCGCCATTTCAGCCTGCCTTCCGTGTGAATTATGTCACGTCTGACAAATGCATTCCCACGGATTCATCGAATTTATGGCCACAAATGATCGAAAGGATGTGATTGCTTACGTGTGTTCATCGATGATCAAGAATGATGAAAGCAATGATGCGAGAGACCCTCGAACTCTTGAGATTGGAAGTGCAGGAGAAAACATCTGGCTTCCGTAATTACGTCCCATATCACCAGGGCCAGTGAAGGCGAAAATTGGTTGAATCACAGATCAGTTCCTGTGAATAAATACTCGAAAGAAAAGTGGCACAGGTGGCACCACTGGTCGCAAACGTCTTGAGACAGCGCTCAAAACGCTCCATGCAAGCTTGCTGGGATTACCCAGAAGGTGTTAGGTTGAATTAGTGTTGGCTCCACATTTGGTGCCATACGAGTTTACTGTTCACACATTTATAATAGTTACGTTTATTTGACAAAAATATTATATGTAATTTTTTGTTTACCTCCGAGGGACAACATGCTGGTATCTCTTGTAACTTTGGATATTACACTTCTTTGTCCTGATGGTGAGCTATCATGAATATATATTAATATTACATTGGTGTCTATTATTGGATTTTAAATTTAAACGGAAAACTAGAATTCTGTCTTATGACAATACCACGCAACCGCGAGGACTAGTTGACCATATCTGACTCAATTACGGAAGCCATTGAGCATTCGATCTCAAACTTCAAAGAATCTCGCTCGGTACTGGCTCATTGCTTCATTCAGTATTTATCGACATTGAATTCACGTAAAAAATTGTTATTCTGTGCATTATTAATGCTATATGAACCAGTATAAAAGCTTTGTTTTTTTAAAGTAATGTGAAATCTGAAGACAAAATATCCACTTACAAAGCAAATTGAAGAAAAGAAGTCTGAGGGATCAAAATTTATAGGCAGTATTATTCAATCACGTTCTAACTAACTCTACTAACACTATGTACACCTGTTAAATTGCCTTCATTACAGTGAAGTATTAATTTGTGGAAAAGATCGGTATCATTTGGACGTGTATCGGCGTTACGGACAGATGAATACACGCAAGTTGAAACGAACAAATGAAGGCGGCAGTAACATAATGTCTCTACACTTAAAGTAGGCTGGGGGATTAAATACGTATTTGAAGGGAGTAAAGTAAAGCCGTATCTCTGGAATTCTTGAATAAATGCGTTTGGCATTAATTACGATAATAATTGCCCTAAAAACGAAATAAGATGAATAATGATAAACCGGAAGTAATGAAGTTATGCATTAATGAACATCCTCCGGCCAATAAATCTAACAATAGTAGCATGACAGAGCTGTTCAGTTATAGTCCTTTGCTTTCACAGTAGCTTTGTTCACAATTTGATAAGCCTTGAAGAGCAGGAAACACGTTGTTCTATAATATGTAATTCAATTTATGGTGTACCATAATCATAGTTTATTCTCATGCCATTTCTTATTATCTTAGAACATCATTTGTTTCGGCGAGATCAATTTCGCGCTGCCAAAATATGCTTGGTGGAATTGTCGAATCCTCAACGTTCATTTATCCGAATAATGAGCGCCATTTTGACGTGCCTCCGGTGGTATTATATCACATCTGACAAATGCTTCCGCATGGATTCATCGATTTTACGGCCCCAAATGACGGAAAAGATGTGGTTGCTTACGTGTGTTCCCCGATGATCAGGACTGATGGAAGCAATGAGACGAGAGATCCCCCAAGCTCTCGAGATATGAAATGCAAGAGAAAACATATCTGGCGTCTGTAATTACGTCTCATATCATCAGGGCGAGTGACGCCGAAAATAGATTGAATCACAGATCAGTGCATGTGAATAAATATAAAAAAGCACCACTGACAGCAAACGTCTTGCGACAGTGCTCGAAACACTACATGCAATCCATTTATATGCTTTTTGGAATTACTAACAAGGTGTTTAAGATTAATCAGTTTCACTTACAGATTTTAATGACATACGCGTGCAAAATTCACGCATTCATCATAGTTACGTTCATCCTTTGATATTTATCGACATTGAAATAACGTAGAAAAGGTTTATTTGGCATTACTAATGTTTTAGGGATCAGAATAAAAGCTTTGTTTTTTACTTAATATGGAACCAGAAGACCTGTCAAAATGTCCACTTCCAAAGGAACTTGAAGAAAAGAAGTATGAGGGATCAAAATTTATGGGCAATATTATTCAATCGCGTTCTGACTCAGGTGATAGAAAAGGATATTACCGCTGAAGTGTAAAACTTTTGCTACGATGAATAGGCGTTGTTTGCGTTGCGTCAAGGTCAGGCATCGGAGAGTGACTTAACTCTCACAAAATCATAACAATCGAAAAATAGGTCAAACATGGCGTTCAAAACACTGAAAAAAAAAGAAAAAAATGCTGAAGATTTTATAAGTTAAGAAGACATTTACAAGCAAAAGACATCGCGGGTTAAAGGCTGTGAAACAAAATAAAAAATAATCGAGCATCGCCGATGTAAACGAATGAATTGTAGCCTTACATCAGCGTAACGTCTCACTGGCAATAACGTCATGTTAGCCGCCCGCTATATCTAAATATTCCGATCTCTGGGAGGTCATTACAGTGAAGTATTAATTTGTGCAAAAGATCGGTTAAGCGAAGCACAAGGTATTAAATGTAAGCCAGCGTTACCGACAGATGAAAACACACAAGTTGAACAGATGAACAAGATGACGAGGCAGCAACATAATGCCACTTTGATGATTGTTGAGTGGAGGAATACTTGTATATGTGAAGGGAAAGTGGAGAGTCGTTTAATGGAAAATCTGGAATTTTGGCATTACGTGTATTTACAAGCTTAATTTCCTTCAAAGATAACACGAACAGGAATTAGTTGGATAATGATGCACTGTAAGTAATTAAATTATGCATTATTTAACATTCTCTGGCCAATAAAATCCACCTATAGTAACATGATGGAGCTGTTTTGTCATATGCTGTACTTTTCACGGCAGCTTTTCTCGCAATTAATTCAAAGATAAAGCGAAGGAAACACAGTGTTCTGCAATAATTAATTCAATTTACCTGGATATATCCTGATATCTGATTTTCCTTTGGTTAAATTATTTCAACACCACAAAAATAACATTGCTGGTAATTGTCTGATCCTCAGCGTTCATTTATTCGAATAATGAGCGCCATTTCAACGTGCCTTCCGTTTGAATTATATCACGTCTGACAAATGCATTCGCACGGATTCTTCGATTTTACGGCCACAGATGATCGACAATATGTGATTGCTTACGTGTGTTCATCGAAGATCAGGATTGATGAGAGCAGTGATGCGAGAGACCCTCGAGATTGTAAGTGCACGAGAAAACATATCTGGCTTCCGTAATTACGTCTTATATCGCCAGAGTGAGTGAAGGCGAAAATTGGTTGAATCACAGATCAGTTCCTTTTCGAAAGAAAAGTGGCACAGGTGCACCACTGATCGCAAACGCCTTGAGACCAGCGCTCAAACCACTTCATTTAAGCTATTAGTATGTCAAGGTTAGGCATCGGAGAGTGGTTTAACACTGACATCACCACAAGGATGGAAAAATAGGTCAAACATGGCGTTCACAATACTGCAAAACCGAATCACTCATAATTTTATAAGTAAGAGTCGTTTAATGGGAATTCTGGAGGTGAACGCGTTTGGTATTACGTGTATTTACAAGTTTAATTTCCCTCAAAGACAACACGAAAAGGAATTAGTTGGATAATGATGCACTGTAAGTAATAAAGTATGCATTATTGCACACCATCTGGTCAATGGCGCTGATTTGTTATATATCTTACTTTTCACGGTAGTTTGTTTCGCGGTTTATTCGAAGATGAAGCGACGGAAATACAGTGTCCTTTAATTCACCTTGATATAGCATGACTACTGTTTTTCCTCGTGACATTTCTTAGTATCATACAAAATCATTTCTTCTGGTTAAATCATTTCAACACCACAAAAGCAAAACATTGCTGGCAATTGTCGGATCCCCAACGTTCATTTATCCGAATAGTGAGCGCCATTTCAGCGTGCCTTCCGTGTAAACTATGTCACGTCTGACAAATGTATCCGCACAGATTCACCGAATTTACGGTCAAAAATGACGAAAGGATGTGATTGCTTACGTGTGCTCACCGATGATCAGGAATGATGGAAGCAATGATGCGAGAGACCCGCGAACACTCGAAGTTGGAAGTTCAATAGAATTACAACACATATAAGGGAAGTGGGAAGAGGTGCCGACATACTGACTGCGTCATAAGACTTCACAGAATAGTCTTCTGGTAAACCTATTCTAAAGCACATACCAAGAATCTAACGATTCGTGATATGTGTTGTATCTCAGGTACGCTTTTATTGTACCTGTTCATGTGGCAACATGGATGATATGACCACACGGCCCCTAGCACCGGCATAAGCGGTATTAGATACAAATGTAGAGAGCTAAGATGGAAATGCTGTGACAACTCGTACATTGGCGATTGGTGAGCTGTATGGTCGTCAGATGTAAATGACGGCAATTAACACAAAAGACTAGTCTGTAAGGCCCGATGTCGACCCAGCATCAACTTCCCACAAATGCCAACATATATCAAAGACCAAAAGGTTTGACCAAAAGGTCAAAACGTATCTGGCGTCCGTAATTACGTCTCATATCACCACGGCGAGAATAGATTGAATCACAGATCAGTTCGTGTGGATAAATATTCGAAAGAAAAGTGACACCAGGGATAGCAAACGTCTTCAACATTGCTAGTTACCGGACACGCGTTATAAATAACATTTAACACAGGAGTGTTAAATGTGATGATTTTAATCATCAAGCGCCTCCACTCAAAGGTTCTGAAATTGGCGATACATATCGCATGATGATAGAAAAATACGAGCGTGGAGATACGCTTCGAAACTTGTGTCTAATTCCTCTTAACCTGCGGCGAGGGTCTATATGAACCTGTGTATTTCAAGATCGTCATAGAGTTCATATGTACACTCACAATCAAAGCGTGACTGAGATACATAATACTCTAGATAACGACTTTACAACGTATATCATATGGATTACGAATATTGATCAGCGATACGGATTTGATGTTTTTTGAACATCATGAAGTCTTGCTGGCATCATTGAAAATTGTTGACCACTCTTTTCTTGTAGCAAATTAGCCTAGTTTTATGTACATTAAGATTTATCCTTTTAATTTGGTGTTAATGTTATTATATGAATTAGGTCTTTGGATTATGGACGTGGAAATTCTTTAATGGACGACGGCTGAATATTGAATGACGGATAAGACGCTTGTATCTCACCTATATGAATATTATAATGGTGTCTACTGTTAGAATTTATCTTTATTTATAACGCGTGTCCGGTAACTAGAATTCTGTCTTATGACAATACCACGCAATTGAGCGGACTAGTTGACCATATCTGACTCAATTACGGACGCCATTAAACATTCGATCTCAAACTTCAAAGAATTTCGTTCGGCACTGGCTCATTGCTTCCTTCGATATTTATCGACATTGAATTAACGTAGAAAAATGTTATTCTGTGCATTATTAATGCTTATGGATCAGTATAAAAGCTTTGTTTCTTAAGTAATGTGGAATGGGAAGAACTGTCAAAATGTTCACTTACAACGAAACTTCAAGAAAAGATTTCTGAGGGATCAAGATTTATAGGCAATATTATTCAATTGCGTTCTAACTTTGTTCGTAGAAAATGATATTACCACTGAAGTGTAAAGATTCTGTAAAGATGCATGGACTGGATGCATTGTTTGCTCGGGACGTCAGCCGCTGTACCGTGATCCTTCACGGTGTTACGTCAAAGTTAGGCATCGGAGAGTGATTTAACACTGACAACACCATAACAATCGGAAAATAGGTCAAACATAGCGTTGGATATACTACAAAGATTAAAAAGCCATTTACAAAAATAAAAAAAATATCACGGATAAAAGGCTGTGAAACAAAATAATCAAACATTGCCGATGTAAACGAATGACTCGTAGCCTTGCATCAGCGTCACGTTACACTGGCAATAACGTCATGTCAGGCATCCGATAGATAAATATACCGATCTTTGAACGGCTGTTACAGGAGAGTATTAATTTGTGCAAAAGATCGGTTAACCGAAGCACAAGGTATTAAGTGTAAAGCAACGTTACCGATATATGAAACAGACGGACAAGATAGCAAGGCAGCAACATAATGTCCTTTGGTGATTATTGAGGGGAGGGGGGTACTTGTGCATGTGAAGGGAAATGGTAGTGTCGTTTATTGAGAATTCTGGAATAAACGCGTTTGGTATTACGTGTATTTACAAGTTTAATTTCCCTCAAAGATAACACGAACAGAAATCAGTTGGTTAATGATGCACTGGAAATAATTAAATTATGCATTAGTGAACATTCTCTGGCCAATAAAATCTAACAATAGTAACATGATGGAGCTGTTTTGTTATAGGCCATGGTCGCCTTCATGGTCCCTTCTCTCGCAATTTATACAAAGAAGAAACAACGGAAACACAATGTTCTACAATATTTAATTCAGTTCACAAGTTTATGGTATGATCACTACTTTTGTTCATGACATTCCTTATTATCTTAGGAAATCATTTCCTCTGGTTAAAACATTTCAACAAGATAAAAAAAAAAAAAACATTATTGGCAATTGTCGGATCCTCAACGTTCATTTATCCGAATTATGAGCGCCATTACAACGTGCTTTCCGTTTCAATCATATCACGTCTGACAAATGCATTCGCACGGATTAATCGATTTACGGGCACAAATGATCGAAAAGATGTGATTGCTTACGTGTGTTCACCGATGATCAGAGTTGATGGAAGCAATGATGCGCGAGATCTTCGAACTCTCGAGATTGGAAGTCCAAGAGAAACATATCTGGCTTCCGTAATTACGTCTCGTATCACTAGGGCGAGTGACGACGAAAATAGGTTGAATCACAGATCAGTTCGTGTGGATAAATATTCGAAATAAAAGTGGAACAGGTGCACCACTGGTGGCAAACGTCTTGAGACAGCGCTCAAAACACTTCATGCAAGCTTTGTGTACGCTTGGTGGGATTACCGACAAGGTGTTTAAGGTGTATCAGTTTTGGCTCCACATTTGATGCCATACGAGTGTACTAGCCATACTTTTAGCACAGTTACGTTTATTTGACAAAAATATTATGTTATTTTTTTTGTTTAGTTCCGAGGGACAAAATCGGTTAGGCGAAATACAAGGTATTAAGTGTAAGCCAGCGTTACCGACAGATGAAAACACGCAAGTTGAACAAATTGACAAGATAGCAAGGCAGAAACATAATGCCCCTCTGGTGATTGTTGGGTGGAGAGAATATTCGTTTAATGGGAATCTGGAATAAACGCGTTTGGTACAAGTAATTAAATTGTGCTTTACTGAACATCTTCTGTCAAATAAAATGTAACAACGGTAACATGATGGAGATTTTTTGTTATAGGCCTTACTTTTCACGGTAGCTTTTCTAGCAAATTATTTGAAGACAAAGCGCTGGAAACACAATGTTCTGCAATATGTAATTCAATTCACCTGTATATAGCATGTTTTTTCTCATGATATTTCTTATTCTCATGGAAAATCTTGTGGTTAAATCATTTCAACGCCACAAAAATAAAATATTCCTAGCAATTATCGAATCCTCAACGTCCATGTATCCGGATAATAAGTGCCATTTCAACGTCCCTTACGTGTGAATTATATCACTCCTGACAAATGCATTCACGCGGATTCATCGATTTTGCGGCCACAAATGATCGAAAAGATGACTGCTTACGTGTTTTCACCGATGATCAGGATTGATGGAAGCAATGGTGCGAGAGATCCCCGAACTCTCGAGATTGGAAGTTCAACAGAAAACATACCTGGCTTCCTTAATTACGTCTCAGTTCGTCAGGGAAGGTGAAGACCAAAATTGGTTGAATCTTAGATCAGTTCGCGTGGATAAATATTCGAACGAAATGTGGCACAGGTGCACCACTGGTCGCAAAAGTCTTGAGACGGCGATCAAAACATTTCATGCAAGCCATTAGTATGCTTACTGGGATTACCGACAACGTGTTTAGGATGTATCAGTTTTGACTTGAGTTGACAATTTATGCCATACGAATTTACTAGTCACACATTTATCTTAGTTAGTTTGATTTGACAAAAATATTATACATTATTTATTTTTTACCTCCGAGGGTCTACATACAGGTATCGGTTGTAAATTTGGAATTCTAATCCAATATAGTTTGTTTGAGCAATTCGATTGGTTAACTGGTAGAAATTTCCGACCATAACATAAGCATTATAGGTCGCAAATGTCATTCGGCCTCTTCACGGTTATTGATTCCTACGCCACGAAAATTGCATAGCAGCCAACATGGCGGCCTCAGCTGATCGAAGCCAGCGAAACTGTTGGAGCGATGACGACGCAGAGGTCGAACAATTTATTACATATTAGTGTCATTCTACGACACATCTGACAAAGAAATACTCCACTACACAAAAAGGCGGATTTCACGTACTGGGGAAATGTATTGCTTATCAATGGGAAAGGCCACTGTTTGCACTTCTTTACATAGATGCCCTCTAGTGTGGATGTTTGTATTTCATAGCGTATGACCCGTGTAGTGCAGCTTGGAGAGGCCAAAATGACAAATACATTTACGGGATATATATTATAGATATGGCATCCTATATTTCATATAGCCAAAAAAGTGTGGCAACATATATGGAATATTTAGTATCAAATTATATTCCATACAGCAGGAAATGTAAAATAACCAATTATGGCACGACTACCTTAAATTTAATCAAATAATACTCTTTTGACTACATTCGAGAGGTATGGCAAAGTATTATGAATATTTATTTAAATTTAATCTATCATTGAAATGCAATGTCGACGTTGCATCAACCGGCTTCCTCCAAGAGGTAAGTCTCATACTGGTTCATTATGATTTTAAACGTCATAAGACGGTAATTCTTTTATATGCCAAATATTAAGATTTGACATAATGAAATGGTAATTCTGATACACTGCAAATATTAAGATTTCATCTAATTTCATCCAGACTGTAAAGAAAACCAAATGAAGCATTATAAGTTATTTCACCGTCTGGTAAATATATGCATATTTCGATGACAGCAAATATTCAGTTTATCCCTTTCACTGATGGTTGTACGGGTATGCCATTCTATTTTATATGGTCAGCGAATATATGGCAAAACTGCAAATGTCAAGGAATGACTGCGCTGTAAATATATTGGAAATATTTTCATTTACCAACCGTTTAATCTCCTTTAAATGTTGTCAATAGTAATATTTCATTTTGCAAATTAATGCAAATTTGAAAATGCGATATGGTTTTATTGTGTGTAGGGTACATAATTTTATTTTGATCATTCAACACGCTCTCGTGGATAATGTGAGTGTGTAATACGTGGCATAACACGACAAGTGCAAGGGAAACTGTGTGGGGTTTCTTTGCTTATTTCATACAATAGCAACTACAATGAATTGGTTAGAAAGCTCCACTTCTTGGTGATTTCCACTTCGTCGTTTCAGGAATCAGGAGTTACCCTGCAGCATAAGATGGAAACGAGGAATCCATGTAATATATAGGACATCGTAACTCTTTCCAATACAACGTATAAAATAAGCTACGTGATTCACTGGTTATACACGTAGAAATATTATACAATTCAATGTAATATAATTTACAGAAATAAGAATCAGAAGTAAAACTTCATACTGTCCTGTCTCAAATTAGTCACAAATGTGGTCTTAATTTACTATCCATATCCGAGTACCGCACACTCTGGTGGCGAAGAAATTGAATACACAGGTTTAACTTCTCCTTGCTGAAATTCACACATATTTCAATCTTTGTGCTCTTTTGGGACCCATATGATGACACCTTCGCCGGCTTCGGTATCTCGGGTACGGTGTTTGACTCCCAGCCAGCAGGGGCTTCCAGTCGCAGTTAACTGGCGGCTGATACTCTGATACAGGGCGTTTTCCCTTTTTCAAAAGGAGACTAGCTGGAAAACCGAGATGTCGGTGCGCAATAAATATACAACAAAACGGGATGTAATGTACAGCTATTTCACTGTAAGTCACAGCATAAATCACAAACTGTAAATTTCCGAATTGATATTTCGCTGCAGAACGGTCCTTCGCTGGCTTGTTCAACTGAGTTGTCGTGGTGAACTGAAGAGTTTGTGAGGGCGATGATATAGTTCGGGAAAAGACGTCACATGAATTTTGTTGATGAAACTAGACGTTCATTTTGTCGTGAATAAACCTATCACATAAGCAAACTGATTATTCCATCTTAAGTCTTTTCTTCTTCTTTTATCTAAGGAACTATTTTATGCGTATGTACCACCGTTTAAATGAGCGACGTGGCTTATGGACGTGTTTGACCTAATTATTATTTTATTCACAAACTTCTCTGCATTGATGATGAAAAAAAGGTTATAAACCTTGTTATGTGGTATTATTGGATTAGAATGGGTATAACCCTGTTGTATTTGATGATTTGAGACCGTTAATGCTTGGTTTTACGGTCGCAAATATCCGTTTTACCACAAACTCGATTTGCGACCGTAAAACCAAGCATTAGCGGTCTCAAATCATCAAATACAACAGGGTTATCCCCTAAATCAAACTTCGTCCTGATGGGGCGTCATATATCTCACCTGTATGAATATTATAATGCTGTCTACTGTCAGAATTTAGCTTTATTTATAACGCGTGTCCGAAAACTAGAATTCTGTCTTATGACAATGCCACGCAATCGCGCGGACCAGTTGACCGTACCTGACTCAATTACGGAAGCCATTGAACATTCGATCTCAAACTTCAAAGATTCTCGTTCGATTCGGCGCTGGCTCATTGCTTCCTTCGATATTTATCGAAATTGAATTATCGTAGAAACTGCCATAAGGATCAGTATAAACGCTTGTTTTTTTATGCAATGTGGAATGAGAAGAGCTGTAAAAATTTCCACTTACAAAAAAAATTAAGGCAAATTAAGTTTGTGGGATCAAGATTTATGAGCAATATTATTCAATCGCGTTCTGACTCAGGTGATAGAAAAGGATATTACCGCTGAAGTGTAAAAATTCTGTAACGAAGAATATACATTGTTTGCTCGTGGCATCAACTGGTGTATCATGATCCTTCCCATTGTTGTATACAACTGGGATGCCCGGCCTTGCCCTTTGAAATTTACATGACAATATATGATGAATGGTGATTATTGACAATCAAAAGACTTATTTCTTTTACATATCGTGACGGTTTAGTTAATGGATAGAAACACTGGAAGAAGTGAAATATTCGATTTGCACTGATAACTCGAAGACATGTTTGCGCATGCCAATGGCGGCCAAACGACGACTTATAATTACAAGCGTATTTGAAGCATGAATCGGAGGTTTCAGATAACAAAATTGTCCAATCTTACACAAAATATCTTTTTCAAAACGGCCATGGTTAGTTTAACAGACTCCACTTTAACATGTTGTCCAGTGACTGTACGACGTGTGGCCTTCAAGTTCATTATTCATTGGAGAAATACAAATTGTTTGAAGAAGTGAAAGGTCACAGACTTTTTCACCATGCAGCTGCGAGGCGAACAGACATTAAAACATGATTACAGGCAATCAGAACGTCATCTGTGGTAATAATATAAAAATTCAATCAGAAAGTAATTCTGTGGTGGAGACATTACTTTGACGTTAACTTTCATGTGGAGCGCAGACAACAGCCCTTCAGGACAAAAGCCCACAGGGACATTAACCCTTCGGACATCAGCCCTTCAGGACAAAGCCTACAGGCTTAATTATTTAAATTCAGGACAAAAGCCTACCGGCTTATTTGGATTCTAGACAAAATACCTTGAATGATACATTCAAATAAAAAAAAAAATGGAAAAATATATCTTGCCCGATGTTATTTTTTTAAATATGGACGAAAATATATTCATAATATAAGTATGATTTTGCACAATAAATGTAACTAATATAACTGTACATCATATCCTTTAGCACAATTACTAAATATAGAACTAGTACAAGCGTCTGGTCATGACAAATGACAAATGACAAATTTGAAGTTACAAGCACAATAATTCATAGAAACACTCTTCATAAGACAATCTGTAAATCGTATAGCACAATCGGTGGACAGTCTATACATTTTATGTGTACCTAATAGAGTGACCAGCAGCAGGTATATCTTCTCAATCGTCTTTTTAAACTTTTAAATTTAAGCTAAGATGTACTGCATTCTACTTAATACATCTTAGTAAAGGATTATTAAACAATAATTTAACCGTTGAATAATCAAGTGTTAGATGCAATTAAAGAAACTTATAAACTTAATTAGAAAAATATAGAAATTATAATAGTTATAATTTAGTTATTTTCGCCATGTTTTATTGTCATATACCATTATATATATATGCTAAAGAGCTTTTGTCCAGATTCCGAACAATTACAACGCATAAAAGGGAAGCGGGAAGACGTGCCGACATACTGACAGAGCCACATGACTTCACAGTATAGTATTCTGGCTATCCTATTCTAAAGCACATACCAAGAATCTAACGATTCGTGATATGCGTTGTATCTCCGGTACGCTTTTATTGTACCTGTTCATGTGGCAACATGGATGACATGACCACACGGCCCCAGTACCGGCATGTGGGATTTTGTCATGAAAGGCTAATGTCGGCAGGACTAATGTCCTTGTGGGCATTTATCCTGAAGAGCTGGCTAATGTAAAATCCTTTTCATATACAGTACAAAATAAAATCAAAGAAATAATTATGATCGTCCGAGTTCATGTTTTCCATAGTTCATGTAGCTAATATTGAGCATTGAGACTCATTATACTTTTTCTTCCTGAGGTTGTCGCTCCAAACTGTGCTCGAATTGAAGATTGCGTGACTGGAAACATGCGATGTTCAAAGATCCTGCAGTCTCGAAACCTGAGCTCTTTGGTTCAATATAAATCGAGTACCGGTATTAAGCCCATAATTAGATCGTGTTCTCGCAGTTAGAGAAGGCGAAAATTGGTTAAGTACAGATCAACACATGTGGATAAATAGTTCAATTGAAGCGAATTGACATAGTTGCATCATTGATTATATCGAGAGGGTAGTTGGCGAGCTCAGACAAACGTCTTCAGACAGGCCGAGTGCACTCAGATTGGCTGGGATTCCCGAAAATGTGTTAGGGTTAAGATCTATATCCTCCGAGTTCGACTCCGATCGACTGTAGACATGTATATTCACCTGCGCGTGCTTCGTGTAATAATCAGGTAGAAATCTAGAATGTTTAATTGATCTTCATCAGAGACCGAGCCCTGTTTATCGAGTTCGACAGAAATAATACTCGATAATTCTGTCTGGTGTACGTCAGGAGAATTCGATCGATATAATGGTTGTGACTTGAGATTGAATCATGCCTGTGAATATTAAGCTCGAAATAGTTCACAATTGTATTAACCTGAAATACCTCAGTATACGTACCGGTATCTATCTTACAAGTACATTAAACTTAAACAGCAATAAATGAAAACGACCCATTCGAATCGTCACATTGAGTGACAAATATGGGCATTTTTCGCATCTTGTGAAACAGATGAATAATGTTACCTCCATAATCATGGTTATTATTTTGGAAATCCCAAGTACGAAAATCGTCCATCTCAGGACTGGTGAGAATGCGTACACAAACGTGAATGGCTGGCAAGGCAGTGTTCAATCGTCTCATCGTTCCAGTTTATGGTCATCCTTAATATCACTTTTGGAGCAATCCACGTGCTGTCCAAACGGTTACTGACCAGGTTTATCGTATTTCAAAGATATATGTAAACCAAATATGCTGGTTTCCTGGTGGGGTACCATAATTGTTGAAAGCGACGTTAGAATCCTACTTGCTTACTCATTCTATATTATGGCTTACTTGGGCCAGTAACCGTTATGATTCTAAGGGGTGAGCTTCCAGGAAGCCATCTTTTGTTTTTGTTATGTTCATTTTATACACATTTAATTGTCATACGAAATAGGTTTTCGATTATTGGCGCGGATTCTTTTATGGACGACGACTGGGTATTGAATCTCTGATCTGACGCTTGCTTATTATATGCATGTTTCCTCACTCGGCCCTTTATTTATTCCCCACTGAAATATTTCCAAACTTGCCAGCGAATCCAATGACCCAATTAACGTCTGCGATCTCGCCTTACCTTGAGGAACATATCATGACCTTAGACAGCGGAACAATCGGATGTGGCAACCCGAGAAAGGTCGACTCGGGATCCGACGTGAAACTGTTTGATAATTTTCTTGACGTATCACTATTGTCAGAGATGGACAGATCTGCATTTCCCGTCTTTTGAAAACACTTCCTTTTCCCTCCGCCAATTGGGATTCTGTTTCGAGGTTAGGAATTGGGCAGTTCTTTAACAACACAACAACAATCAGAAAATAGGTTTGAAGTGGCTTTCATGCGTTTTATAGATTTTACAGTCCAGAGGGTAAGTGGGCATATGCAAACAAGAGACATGGCGGGGAAAAGGCTGCAAATAATATAATGGAATATAGATCTAAAACTTGATGATGTATCTCTGGTCTATCCCATCATACAATGTACATCCATGGCAATTAAATGGCAGGTAGGGAACATAATACTACTGAATTACCCTGCCACCTCCCTCATGTAACAATACACCAATTTAATTGCCAGTGCGCGATCATTGGACTGGCAGTCGGCCTGATAAGTTTTTCATTTGGTGCATCGAGTTAAATACAGGACTTCATGCCTTGTGGCACCTGTACTGTGAGTTTAAGAAGTAATGTCGTTTTATTTAAGCGATGTTAGATTTCTGGATTATTGACGCCATGATAGACAAGCGAGAGCCTGGCGGTGATTCCCTGCTTCATCTGATTAATCTTGTAACCAAAACGGTTCCTTGTTCAAAAAAACACCGAAAATCAAGATGCAGCAATTGATATGCCCCGGGAAACAAAAATGGATGGTTGGATAATGAATGCTCGCATCGAAGACTATGTTGGGAAAATAAAACTTTATTCCTGACAGTAATCAGTAATTATAACATTAAGCTCAAACGAGAATATTCGACGTTGAAGAACACAAATAAAGCAATTGTCTCTGTAGACAATAAGAAAAAGAGAGAGCGAGAGAGAGAGTTTCTACTTGTCTTCCAGTGTACAATTTAAAAAAAAATGACCCAATATGGAAATTATGTAGTGGTTTGTGTTTGGAAATACCTGTACTGAGACTTCACAAAGACCTTACGACGAAATATAATGTTGATTGTGAAAATACGGCATGTGTAAATACTGGAATGGAGACACTTATCCTCGACGTCGAATAAACTCTAATGCCTGTTTGAGAAAGCTGCAAATTTACTTCGTGTACCTGTCCGTGAAAGCAGTATTGTACGAAGCTGCTCTGGAATAAGAATAAGTGTTTGCCAGTGTGTTACCCGATATACCACATGATGCTTTCCACAATTGGAAACATTGGTGTGTTAATTTCAGAGCTCCTTACAGGTCTGAAATTTTGCGGAGAATACTGACACAGTTTTTATTTCAATTTTCCTGTTTCTATGTTAGAATGGTCTGGTATTGCCCTTCGTGCACCCTCTCCCACAGGCTCCCTTCAGCCCATCTCTTCAACATGCAACATCAGAGCACATCCACAAAAGCCATTGAATGTTAGTCATGTTTCCTTTATTTCTCAGTGCCAGTTATCCAGATCAGGTGTTAGGTATACGAAAAATTTATCAAATCGATAGCTCAATTACAGCATACTCATTATCATGATTGATTCCATAAACACATACCGTTCGCATACACATCAAGCGCCTTCCATTGAAATTTTCAAAAGGATCATTGTCATTGTACTATGGAAATTTCTTACGTAACGAAACCAGAAACTAGGATAAAGACAGAACAGAACTTCGACTAACAGCAATCAAACCTTACAATGTTTCGGTTTCGGGTTCTGTATGACGTCATACAGTTAAAATGGAGAGAGTCTGTCCACATTTTTTAGAGATACTTCGGCAAAGACGGATTTAGTCGAACAAAAAATTCGCTAAACATTGATGGCGTAGATTATATGCGTCAGATCCGTCATTCAATAATCAGCCGTTGTCCACAAAAGAACGTGGGCGTCAGTAATCTAAATACCTTTTTCATAGAACAGTTAACATCAATTTCAAATATACATGAAAATATATTTAAAAAAAAAACAGAATCTGTTGACGGAATCAGCAGTTCAGGAGAAGATAATAGAGATTTTTTTTCAGATTTTGATTGCATTCTGATGGGGTACATTGTTGACGGTTCATACGGCAGGTGAATGTTTACAAAGAATACGGCGTTAGCATCTCTAGTCAATTAAGCCATTTTTATGTGAATGCCACGTGAATTCATCAAATTCAGTTCACAACAGCACTTCTTTCGTGGAGAGAAGAAAAATCACACTTACCGGAAGAACTTGCATACCCTTAGACCAGTAACTAGATAGGCTGAACTGTGTATTTGTTCATTTGTGAAATAGATGATTGTGACAGCTATATCGTCGTTTTATTCCTCGAATTACATTATGTTCACCCTTATCAGACACGCATCATTACGCCGTGGAATAATACTGCCAATGCTATAAAAGCGATAGTGATGTCCTTTGACCGTTTGACAGTTTTATTTTAAATAATGTCTTGCTTGTTCTGGTTGGACATTGGTGTCTGATGATACCACGAGGTCATCATTCACTGTCTTCATCAGGATGAGTATAGATATTACATCTAATCTCGATTTTTCTCACATTGTCAAATCTAAATCTATATGATGAGTTTAATTTTTGTTTAAACAAAATATGCATGTGCTATATTAGCCTTTTTAATTCAGTTTTATATATATTTATTTTTTAGAAAGGGTCGTTAGGATTTTATTATTATTAAATTAATTGTGTTGGTCCATACATGCTCCCTTCCTTTTATGTCTCTAACCTCACCATGACATTAAATAACGCATTTGGAGTTTGATTTTTCTACATATTTTTTTAATTCATTACAAATCCGTATAGTTGGATATTTTAAATCAATATATATGTTGTACATCAAACTCAATGCAACGACCTGGCGCGCATAATTTTATTAAATTGAAAGCGCCATTCAAATTAAACTAGTAGTAGTAGTTTGACCGTCGCCATACATGTCTTTTATCAGACGGTCGACTGCCATACCAATGTATTTGACTGAGGAAAGAAATTGTCGTAGCACCTCCGTAAATCTTGAAATTGTGTAAAGAAAGCCGTCTATGAAGCAACATAATTCACTCGTCTGATAATGCAATTGTAACCCTCTTTCCTGTCCCAGTATTGATTTTAGTGTATTGTTTGGTGACTGCAGCCGTTTAGAGATAAGTGGCGATGCATTCCCTGTGAAGATGCCTTTCCTGATTACGTCAAAGCTCTCCGAGGAGACGTGTTGTTCACGACGTGTCTTATCTTTCCCCAGACAGCGCCATAATTTCATCTCACACAATGCCAAATCTAAATTTAATGATCAACGCACCAATCAAATGTTCGTCGCG
>JAVTVY010017583.1:0-64977 GCA_036873755.1 Hanleya hanleyi
CCCCACCCAAGATCAACACCAGCCAGGATATCAACTCAACACACCAATTCGGAAGATGGATGACAGATGCCAGTCGTGGGTGACCCCCCCCCGCACAACGCCCTCCCCCCACCCAAGATCAACACCAGCCAGGATATCAACTCAACACGTAGGCCTACCAATTCGGGAGATGGATGACAGATGCCAGTCGGGGGTGACCCCTCCCGCACAACGCCCTCCCCCCACCCAAGATGTAATTAATTATGCCTAATCATACCTCTTAATCTTTTCGTCAGGTCAACACCAGCCAGGATATCAACTCAACACACCAATTCGGAAGACGGATGACAGATGCCAGTCGGCGGTGACCCCCCGCGCACAACGCCTTCCCCCCAGCCAAGATGTAATTAATTATGCATAATTATACCACTTAATCTTTCCAGCCAGGATATCAACTCAACACACCAATTCGGAAGATGGATGACAGATGCACAACGCCCTCCCCCACCCAAGATCAACACCAGCCAGGATATCAACTCAACACACCAATTCGGAAGATGGATGACAGATGCACAACGCCCTCCCCCCACCCAAGATCAACACCAGCCAGGATATCAACTCAACACACCAATTCGGAAGATGGATGACAGATGCACAACGCCCTCCCCCCACCCAAGATCAACACCAGCCAGGATATCAACTCAACACACCAATTCGGAAGATGGATGACAGAGGCACAACGCCCTCCCCCCACCCAAGATCAACACCAGCCAGGATATCAACTCAACACACCAATTCGGAAGATGGATGACAGAGGCACAACGCCCTCCCCCACCCAAGATCAACACCAGCCAGGATATCAACTCAACACACCAATTCGGAAGATGGATGACAGAGGCACAACGCCCTCCCCCCACCCAAGATCAACACCAGCCAGGATATCAACTCAACACACCAATTCGGAAGATGGATGACAGAGGCACAACGCCCTCCCCCACCCAAGATCAACACCAGCCAGGATATCAACTCAACACACCAATTCGGAAGATGGATGACAGATGCCAGTCGTGGGTGACCCCCCCGCACAACGCCCTCCCCCCACCCAAGATCAACACCAGCCAGGATATCAACTCAACACGTAGGCCTACCAATTCGGAAGATGGATGACAGATGCCAGTCGGGGGTGACCCCTCCCGCACAACGCCCTCCCCCCACCCAAGATGTAATTAATTATGCCTAATCATACCTCTTAATCTTTTCGTCAGGTCAACACCAGCCAGGATATAAACTCAACACACCAATTCGGAAGACGGATGACAGATCCACTATCTAAGATAATGTTAAAGAGTTTCAGAAAGTGGTCCATTAATAAAGGAACAGAATTTTTCAAGCTAGCACGTGCGCTTTTGGTGGCGCGACGACGAATATGCATTTGATTGCCTGATGCTCGGCGGTCGAAGGTCACGCCAGCAAGCTATAAATAGCGAGTCAAACCAAGGCTCGCGGGCTCATTTCTAAAATGATGCCCATGGACGAAGTTGTTCCCGATATTTTCCACTTCGATGAGAGATGGGGGAGATGACCGATCTTATTGAATAATAAATGCCACCGGCTATGATTGATGTAACTGAACAGTAGTTGTACTATCCGCCACCGAGCCGATACCAACACCTGTTCATTGTTTACACAACATCGTCCGGTCAAGGCTTTTGTTCAGATACCGATTTCTGATGACGGGACGACCTCAGATGGAGAAGAACATATAATTGAATTACTTTTATTTTGGAACCTGGAATTTAGAGGACTCTAAGAGGGATTTCACCACACAAGGCTTGGACTACACCAGATCCGGTGGTAGGTTACATCTGGCTAGTATTTTCCCCACCGAGTACGATGGTTGAGAACTTTACTTCGACCAGTTGACCTATCACCACCAGCACCCTACTGAATCGACAAGTGTGGTGAATGCACCAGTCCATTTGTCATGCGACCATGAACTGTAGGTTGAATCACTTCACATTGAAGCCGCATAACAGCTGCAATGTTATAATGAGGCAACATGTGATTATATATCAGATATGTCGACAGTCCATTGTAGCTACCATTTGTCTTGGCAACAGTCCATTTGGCGAATCATTAGATCAGACGATGTGCTCTCTGTGCATCATTCACAAGTGCATGTTGACCTACAATGGACTGTCGATCGGTCCGATGATGATACAATGGACTGTCGTAATATCAGACAGACAGAGAATATACTATTAATGGTTCATATTCCTCTTAAACACACACAAGTGGAAGGAATCGAGAGATGAATGAGTCAGTGATACATGAGGCAGGTAGTAAGTTCCCACGTGTTCATTTTGTGCTCATTTCCTCACACTATAATTCGATGCTAATACCTACAATGGACTGTCTACCAACACCTAAAAACACCTCTCGCCGCAAAAATGTTTAAAATTTTTGATAACTTGAAATAGTAATAACCCTACGTTTGGTGACAATATAGTACGATATTTCTCCTTCAAAATATGACTGGACACCAGTAACCATACCTGTCATCGATATGCTGAAAATCATTCATTTTCGGCTGTGGTCACTGTCGTCTGGTCAGACACACGCCCACGCTTGATAACGAAAGCACTGGAAAACCTACCATTGACTGTAATTTGACACGTGACCGGCGGTTTTCACCTATAATCATACTTGTTGATTCAGTAGGGTGTCTGAGGACATGATGAGGACAAATTTGTCAATATCACTTAGGGTCATGAAATTACTGTGACTTTCAGTAATTGTTTTAAATAAGGATATTCTGTCAGTTGTGTACCGGGAACATGACAACACAAAGTGCATTTCGTCCTCAACTACTTGAGAGGTGTCACAGACTCGCTGATAAACTTCTGTTTTGGGTTTTGTATGCCTACCAGTTTCAATTTTCAATTTATGGTTACTTAGTCTTAATTTTGAAAAAGCTTGTCTGTGATGGGAATTTTTACATACAAGTAAATATGGTTCGAACTTAATATTACTTTTAAATAATCTGTATGTCCTCATTTTGTTTTCTCCATTAGAATTAGGCTTATTATCCTGAAGTGCATAGTTGAAACAAGCCTGGAAGTGTGTCTGAAGTTTGAGTTTGAAACTACTGCACCGTGTGTTGTCAACGTCCATGTCTAATTCTTTACTCATAAACATTTTCAGTCTGTATAGCCATCCCTCGCGTTTGTTACACAAGGCCTTTTGCTCCTGCAGGGCATGGAAGGCCAGTCTGTCACGATACTCTAGTATGTAGTGATAATATTTAACAGAACGCTGTACAACATCATATAACAATGGGAAGATTCCCAGTTCAGCTCGTACTCCCCAGTTGTGAGAAGATCTATGAACTTGTAACAGACGCTTGTGAAATTTGAGCTGAACCCTTTCTAAAGGGGAGGAATCAGGGTTTTTAGATGACAGAAGATCTGCTCCCCAAACTTCTGATCCATAAAGGAGGACTGGTTTAACTAAAGACTGAAAAAGGTTACAAGCGATATTAATTGGTACATTCTTATGGTGCATGTTGTTGAGCAAAGAAAAGGGCGCGCGCAATCCTTTTTTGCCCATCAGCTCACTATTCTGTCTAAAGTGGCCTGTTCGACAGAAAGTTACTCCCAAATACTGATACTGATTGACTTGAGTAATTTCAGAGTTGCCCAGCTGCCATCTGACTGGTCGTTTAAATTGCGGGCCTTTCTTGAATACAATAATTTTGGATTTATCTAAATTAACAGTAACATGGTTCTCTTTACAATATGTGTTAAGTTGGTCCAGACATTTCTGTAGCCCCTGTGGAGACTCTGACAATAGGAGGAGGTCATCAGCAAAAAGGAGATGGGACAATAATTGACCATTGAGACTGATGGGTATACAGCTGTCATTAAAAATGTATTGTATATCATCAATAAATATATTAAATAATGTTGGCGAGAGGCTACAACTATGTCGCACTCCCTGATGACTTGAGAATTTTGAAGAGATCTCATTATTAATCTGAATATTGTATGAGATATCGCCGTAAAGTGATTTCACCAGGTTGAGTATTTTGCCATTGATGCCTTTGTCTACTAATTTTTTAAATAAAATTCTACGATCGACTGAATCAAACGCCTTCTGAAAATCCACGAAGCAGGAATACAGTGGCTTTTTATGAGATGTGTATTTTTCAATAGCAGTTCTTAGTGTGAATATATGATCGGCAGGTCGATAACCACGTTTAAACCCAACTTGGTTATCACTAATCATATGAGAATCATCCAAGTGATTAGAGATCCGAGTGTTAATAATTTTAGAGAAGAGTTTACCAAGTGCATTTCCAAGGGCTATGCCTCTATAGTTGTTGGGATCCGAGCGGTCACCTTTCTTATATATGGGGATCAGGATGGAGGTGCGCCAGGGCTCTGGAAAATGGCCACTATCCAGAACCATATTAAACAAACGACAAAAATGATCAATAGTAAGGAGGAATGATATTTCTCAAAAGTTCATTGCTTATTTCATCCTCTCCTGGGCTCTTATTAAGTTTTGTTTCAGCAAGGGCTGTCTGTATTTCAGTAGCTGTAATTGGGAAGTCAAAGACTTCGCTATTAACAGTATGCCTATCTGAATTGATTTCCAAATGACAATCCTCTCTAGAGACTGTAGTAGAATTGGGCTGACCGAAGAGGGAAACAAAATGGTCAGCCATTGCAAATTTGTCAGCAGAGATAGACTGCTCAATATTTTTGGTTGCACCTAATTTTTTCAGCAATTTCCAGTAATAAGAAGCATCAGATTCTTTAGCGTTACTGAGTTTATTGATCAGATTATCATAGTATTGTTTTCTTTTACTGTTAATTAGTTTTTTGTAGTTTCGCTTCATTTTAAAATAATTGTTTCGAGCCTCGTTAGTCTGATTAATATTATATTGATGGTAGCTGAATTTTGTTTCCCTTTTAGCAATCTTGCAGTTATGATCATACCATGCACTTGTTCTTTTTTGTGGCCTTATTTGATTTAATCTGAATTGTAGCTTTACAATTCAGGTGGTGAAGGATAGCAGTGAAGTCAGCTATGCTATGCTCGACTCCCTCAGAGTTAACAGGATAAGGTTTCATTAAAAAGACATTTAACAGCTGTCTAGTTTTTTCTGAATGAATTTCCTGCTGGACTATGTCTGAACTTTTAGAGCTCCATTTTCGTTTAAATTTGATTTTACGGTATGATATATCATTGTCCGATGCAGCACGTGCTATATTCACAGCAAATTTAACATTTAAATAACTGAATATTTGACAATGGTCGGAGTGTAAAGTAATAGGGCAAATATGGAAATACTTTGCATATGGATAAAAAGATTCTGATGATATAACATAGTCAACTGTACTCCGACTTTGCGGGGGGTGGCATGTGAATTAGGGTTAGGGGTTAGGGTTACTAGTGACAGTTTCTATAAGATTGCGTCCGAATGTATTGATAAATTTATCCTCATTATTGCGACACAGCTGAACCACATTAAATGTATCCTCAGGTAAGTCAGGTAAATGTTGGGCTCCATCAGGGGAGATAAATTCTTGTCTGTTACCTGTCCTGGAGTTGAAGTCGCCGCCTAGCATAATATGTCCGACAGATGTGTATTTACAGATGAGATCGTCAAGTTCGCTGAAAGGGTCTATACCTACATTTCTTTTCCAGTAGGGCGAATTGTCAGGTCTAATATAAACAATGCCAATGTACAAATCCTTGTCTAAATTTAAAGAAGTCTTAGAAAGCTTGACCCATACCATTATTTCAGAGGAGTAAACAACTTGAACATTAAGAACTGTTCTATACATGATTGCGATTCCGCCTCTGGGTCTACGGCCACCAACGGATGGACCCTTATTAAAATTTTTAAACGAATAACCAGGAATATCAACTTGATACTCAGCATGCTGCCAAGTCTCGGTTAAACCAACAAAACTAAATTTACAGAGGGAACGAGTAAAGTCGATATCATCAAGCTTATCCTTATCTAATCCCTGAATATTCCAGAAGGAACAGCTAAAACGCTCCATAGTAATGTTACAGAACAAGGGAAACTGGTTACAGGAGCATGCCAACATGCATGCCATACAGATGCCTATTTATACTATTAGATAAAATCATTGTTCAATCAATTCATTCTATCAAACTCGGTCTACACATGTAGCTATATAGTTTGAACATGTTGAATTAGGAATTACATGTTTCTGATTATACCATTCATAATGGTATATGTTGAATTAGGAATTACATGTTTCTGATTATACCATTCATAATTCATGTTCATTCATTAATCAAATTAAGTGCCAGTTTACATGTCTTTAGATAAAAGTTTGGCACAGATATAAAACATTGTATCACAGATAGCCTCCCAGGCATGTTGATTTGAAAAATATTGTAAACACTGTTGTTAGGAATCAAATTAATTTTGGTAGAAATTTCAATAATTCATGTTAATCAGCAGTTAGATACACATATTCTATATTTTAGCACTGACATGTGGACTCTCTAAAGTTCATGCACATTGTCCACAGAGTTTTCAACAGTTCTCCACATGATTAACACATGGAGGATAGACATTTAATTATTTCCTGCACAACAGATTTAGCAGCAATGGGACTATCGAGAGTAGTATGTAGCCCGCAAATTCGCGTAAATCCTCCCCGGATGTAAAAATGACGTCACAATTGAGGGTGTGTCGCCATCTCTACACTATGGATGCAAGGGAGACAACTCGGGCATTGGGGAGGTTATTGGGGAGGTGGGGAGTTATTGGGGAGGTGTGCATTGACAAAAAAAAAAAAAAAAGTTCCGGCAAAAAAAAAAGCAAAAAAATGTATTCATGCGCGGTGATGCGGTTTGGCCGCGGTTTTGGCGGTGATTCGGTCTCGGGAAAAAGCTTCCGCGGAGAAAAAGTAGTCCCTAGATAAAATGGTCCGATGGGGTCGAGTGAGGTATCAAAGTGAAGCTTAGGTGAAGGGGCATCTAATGGGTTGGGTGTGGGGTTGACATATCGGCCTTCTGCGCATGCGCGGCGGCCGAAGGTTATGAAAATAGCCTTTTTGGAGCTATGGGAGCCCCTAGTTGACCGATGGGGTCGAGTGAGGTATCAAAGTGAAGCATTCATGAAGGGTCATCTGATGGGCTGGGCGGGGGGTTGAACTATCGGCATTCTGCGCATGCGCGGAGGCCCAAGGGTATGGAAATAGACGTTTTGGAGCTAGGGAAGCCCCTAATGGACCAATGGGGTCGAGTGAGGTATCGATGTGAAGCATTCGTGAAGGAGCATCTGATGGGCTGGGTGTGGGGTTGAAATATCGGCATTCTGCGCATGCGCGGTGGCTCAAGGGTATGGAAATAGCGGTTTTGGAGCTAGGGGAGTCCCTAATGGGCCAATGGAGTCGTAGGAGGTATCAAAGTGAAGCATTCGTGAAGGGGCATCTGATGGACTGGGCGTAGGGTTGAAATATCGGCATTCTGCGCATGCGCGGTGACCCAAGGGTATGGAAATAGACGTTTTGGAGGTAGGGCAGCCCCTAATGGTCCAATGGGGTCGAGTGAGGTATCAAAGTGAAGCATTCGTGAAGGGGCATCTGATGGACTGGGTGTGGGGTTGACATATCGGCCTTCTGCGCAGGCGCGGTGGCCCAAGGGCATGAAAATAGCCTTTTTGGAGCTAGGGGAGCCCCTAATGGTCCAATGGGATCGAGTGAGGTATCAAAGTGAAGCATTCATGAAGGGGCATCTGCTGGACTGGGTGTGGGGTTGAATTAGGGTCATTCTGCGCATGCGCGGTGGCCCAAGGGTATGAAAATAGACGTTTTGGCATCTAGGGAGCCCCTAATGGTCGAATGGGGTCGAGTGAGGTATCAACGTGAAGCCTAGGTGAAGGGGTATTTGATGGCTGGGTGGGTGCATGTAAAATTTTTCCTGAAAAAAAATACGGAACACGGACTTTATCGAAAAACCTGGGAAAATGCCTATATGGGGTATGAGGGGTATATAGGTCGCCGGGCTTAACGGGGCTTGTCTATCAACAGAGTTATCTTCCCTAGTTCCAGGGTGGGTGTATGTAAAAATTTTCCTGAAAAAATACGGAATACGGACTTTATCCTAAATTACGGAAAATGCCTATATGGGGTATGGGAGGTATAGGACCATCCTGGGAAACGTACTTCTATACCTTTGCGGTAGGGTTGTGAGGTCTCGTTTTACTCGTCTCGTCATTTAGAACATGATAGGAAGTGTCCCCGTGCGAATCGGTGAAATTTTTGAAAAAAGTCACCGAACCCCATATAGTCCCATACTGAGGGTATAGGATCAATGTTTGTCCCCCTGGGAAACGTACTTCTATACATTTGCGGTAGGGCTGTGGGGTCTCGTTTTACTCGTCTCGTCATTTAGAACATGATAGGAAGCGTCCCCGTGCGAATCGGTGAAATTTTTGAAAAAAGTCACCGAGCCCCATATAGACCCATACTGGGGTATAGGTTCAATGTTTATCCTACTGGGAAACCCACTTCTATACATTTGCGGTAGGGCTGTGGGGTCTCGTTTTACTCGTCTCGTCATTTAGAACATGATAGGAAGTGTCCCCGTGCGAATCGGTGAAATTTTTGAAAAAAGTCACCGAACCCCATATAGTCCCATACTGAGGGTATAGGATCAATGTTTGTCCCCCTGGGAAACGTACTTCTATACATTCGCGGTAGGGTTGTGGGGTCTCGTTTTACTCGTCTCGTCATTTAGAACATGATAGGAAGTGTCCCCGTGCGAATCGGTGAAATTTTTGGAAAAGGACGATATAGTCTCATATAGTCCCATACTGAGGGCATAGGATCGATGTTTGTCCCCTGGGAAACGTACTTCTATGCATTTGCGGTAGGGTTGTGGGGTCGCGTTTTACTCGTCTCGTCATTTAGAACATGATAGGAAGTGTCCCCGTACGAATCGGTGAAATTTTTGAAAAAAGTCACCGAACCCCATATAGTCCCATACTGAGGGTATAGGATCAATGTTTGTCCCCTGGGAAACGTACTTCTATACATTTGCGGTAGGGTTGTGGGGTCTCGTTTTACTCGTCTCGTCATTTAGAACATGATAGGAAGTGTCCCCGTGCGAATCGGTGAAATTTTTGAAAAAGTACGATATAGCCTTATATAGTCCCATACTGAGGGTATAGGATCGATGTTTGTCCCCCTGGGAAACGTACTTCTATACATTTGCGGTAGGGTTGTGGGGTCTCGTTTTATTTGTCTCGTCATTTAGAACATGATAGGAAGTGTCCCCGTGCGAATCGGTGAAATTTTTGAAAAAAGTCACCGAGCCCCATATAGACCCATACTGGGGTATAGGTTCAATGTTTATCCTACTGGGAAACCCACTTCTATACATTTGCGGTAGGGTTGTGGGTCTCGTTTTACTCGTCTCGTCATTTAGAACACGATAGGAAGTGTTGCGGAGCGAATCGGTGAAATTTTTGAAAAAAGTCACCGAGGCCTGGGTAGGCCCATAGGCCTATACTGCATGGCTATGGGTGTATAGGCCCATACGGGGTGGACAGGTGGGCCACTCATGGTCCAATGGGGTCGAGTGAGGTCTTATTTTGAAGCTCTCGTGGAGGAGCACTTGACTACACTAATGGTTCGTCCGTGTTCAATAGTCTGCGCATGCGCAGTCTGGCCGTAGTATAGAAAACAGGCATTTTGGGTGCAATGTAGGGGTGTGTTTGGGTTAGAGATGAGCTAATCACGGTTCGAATGGGTCGTATGAGGTGTCAAATTGAAGCTTGTGTGGGGTAGAGTCAGAATGGTGTGTTTTTGAATGCATGTCGCGTTAATCTGCATGCGCAGTTGGTTGTAGTAAGTAAAGTGGCCATTTTGGGGCAGCGAAGGAAGTTATTTGGGGTCGAGATGGGCTAATCACGGTTCGAATGCGTCCTGAAAGGTGTCATCTTGTAGTTCTCGGGGTGTACACTCCGATTAGAGGGATGTTCGCGTCATCTGTGACGTCATCGGTGACGTCATCGGTACGAGTAGTAGCGAAAGTGGCCATTTTCGGGCAGTACATGAAGGTATTTGGAATCGAGATGGGCTATTCACGGTTCGAATGCGTCCTGGAAGGTGTCATCTTGTAGTTCTCGGGGTGTACATTCCGATTTGAGGGATGTTCGCGTCATCTGTGACGTCATCGGTGACGTCATCGGTACGAGTAGTAGCGAAAGTGGACATTTTCGGGCAGTACATGAAGGTATTTGGGGTCGAGATGGGCTATTCACTGTTCGAATGCGTCCTGGAAGGTGTCATCTTGTAGTTCTCGGGGTGTACATTCCGATTTGAGGGGTGTCCGCGTCATCTGTGACGTCATTGATGACGTCATCGGTACGAGTAGTAGCGAAAGTGGACATTTTGTGGGTGCGTGAGGGTGAGTTTGGTGGAGAGATGCACCATCCTTAGTCCGAATGCGTCGTGTGAGGTGTCATTTTGTAGCTCTCGGGGTGTACATTCCGAATTGAGGCATGTCCGAAGCATCTGTGACGTCATCGATGACGTCATCAGTAGGAGTATTAGCGAAAGTGAGCCTTTGGGGCAGTGCAGGAAGGTATTTGGTGTAGAGATGGACCATCCGCGTTGCGAATGCGTCATGGGATGTGTCATGTTGTAGCTCTCGGAGTATAGACCCCGATTTCAGGGATATTTACAGCATCTGTGACGTCATCGATGACGTCATTAGTACAAGTTGTAGCGAAAGTGGGCCTTTTGGGGCAATGCAGGAAGGTATTTGGTGTAGAGATGGATCATCCGCGGTCCAAATGGACCGTGTGAGGTGTCATCTTGTAGCAACGCCCACCAACACCATTCTTAATGCTTCAACGCCCTGGTGAAATAGCTCAGAAGCTCTGATATTCCATGGAATTGTCACTAATTCTTCGAAATGCGGTGATGCCTGTCAACGCCCGTCGTTACACCTTAACACTCTAACATAACGCCATGATATAGACCAGAGAGAGAACAACAACAACAACAACAAGGATGACACATGAGAGAACAACAACAACAAGAAGTTTTTTTCATATAGTTTATTTTCCCCAATGTTACATCACACCCACGCTGGGGAGCCGCGTTGGGTATATTTACAATTCAAGAAGATTCTTATCCAATCAGAGGCCACCATTTGCATGTTTCATATTCGTTCCTGTCCGTTAGATGTATTCTTGTACAATCAGAAGTCTCCACTTCAGAAAGTGCCATCTGAACCGTTTATTCTAATCATCGTCGGGCAGGCCAGGATACTGTTGAGGCAACATATCCTCAGATAGTTGTTTGCGCATTCTGAGTATCTATCAGTGCATGGGTGAATACTTTCATCCGATGGAGTTAACCACGAAGAACGCAACATTGGTCATTATCTTCACTATCCACTTGGTGTTACAATTCAAGAAGACTTGTCCAATCAGAGGCCACCATTTGCATCTGTCATATTCGTTCCTGTCCGTTAGATGTATTCTTGTCCAATCAGAAGTCTTCATTTCAGAAAGTTTCATCTTCGGCCATGTTCGCTCTGAACCGTTTATTCTAATCACCGTTGGTCAAGCCAGGATACTGTTGAGGCAACATATCCTCAGATAGTTGTTTGCGCATTCTGAGAATCTATCAGTGCCTGGGTGAATACATTCATCCGATGGGTTGGTCGGCCAGCTTGGTCACGAAGAACGTAACATTGGTTACCCTCTCCACTTTCCACTTGGTGTTGGGGCGTTGTTGTTGGGTCCATTCCAAGGGATCCACGTTGGCCAGGTTCTCCAGCATCGTCTCTAGCGACGCCCGGTTAATGATGGTAAACGGTTGGTCAAATACCCGGATGTTACTGCTCGGGTAAAAGTATCGGATTTGATCTGTCTCCTTATGCTGCAGCACATAACCAAACGCCAGATTTAATTTGAAGGACGTTGCTTGGTCATTGAAAATGGCTTCCACGTAGCTGCCTAGACGGGCGAGGTCGGTCAGTCGAAAATTGTAGATATCTTGAATAGGGCGATGACGGTAGAAACAGTGCCGTATCATGGTCCAATGGCGCCGATAGATGTCACTCACCGGATGGGCGCCCTGTAAGAGATCGCTAGGAACATTTATGGGCTCGTCCAGAAAATGTTCGATGTTATCAGGCGTATGACTCGAAACCGTAACGGTGGGGTCCGGCTGGATATCCAGACCCTCCTGGACCGTGGGTATAGGCAGGCTCTTCGTCATCGTATCACCAGTGGCGTTCGTCTCTCCGGGTTCATCTTCACTGGGTCTGACCTTCCGCGGCTCCTCTTTAGTGGAAAGTTGTCGCCCAAACCGTAGAGACGGGGCATGCTTCAAACGTTGGTGCTGTCTAAACCGACTGGGTCGTTTGAAGAGTCGACCACAATCATTACATAGTACCGTCGCACCCGCGTGAAGTACCCTCTCATGACGCAGTAAATGATCCTCCCGATTGAATGACCGTGCGCAGGTTGTACAAGTATACCGAGCATCGTTGTGGGTGGAGGCCTCGTGGCGTCGTAAATTATCTAGACGAGTAAACAGCTTCTGGCAAGTTGTGCAAGTGAACATCTTGGTGGTTGACAGAGTGTCTGATGAAACGTCCAGGCCGCTTCCCTTTTATAGCACGCTAGCTGGTGATCTATTTTTAGCACACTCAGTTCAACTATCCCCAAGTCGAGGGCCGAGCCGTGACATCTTCGGTAACATCCGTGTATCTTCGGTCACCTCCGTACCGTCAACGATCAACATGTAGACATATAGAGTATGTACGGCATGTTATGGTATTCATCAGTGCATGAGTGACGCATTCAGTCGATGGGAGTGGTCGGTCAGCTTGGTAACGAAAAACGTAACATTGGTCACACTCTCCACTGTCCACTTGGTGTTGGGCCGTTGTTGTTGGGCCCATTCCAAGGGATCCACGGTGTCCAGTTTCTCCAGCATCGTCTCTAGCGACACTCGGTTAATGATGGTAAACGGTTGGTCAAATACCCGGATGTTACTGCTCGGGTAAAAATATCGGACTTGGCTGTCTCTTTATGCTGCAGCACATAACCAAACACCAGATTCAATTTGAAGGCCGTAGTTTGATCTTTGAAGATGGCTTCTACGTAGCTACGTAGACGGGTGAGGTCGGTCAGTCGGAAATTGTAGATATCTTGAATAGGGCGATGACGATAGAAACAGTGCCGGATCATGGGCCAATGGCGCCGATAAATGTCACTCACTGGATGGTCTTCGTGTAACAGATCGCTGGGAACATTTATGGCTTCGTCCACGAAGTGTACTTTGCCCTCCACGTCGTACAAAATCTGGCCCAAGGTCTTGTCGTTGGAATTTGACTGTTGAATTAGGGCGACATCATCATCGGCCCTCGTGCGATGGGTGGGAGTTCCCCCTGTTTCGATATTGATGCCTATGGGCTCTTCTATCTGCAAACGTGGCTGCGGAACAGGGTGTCGTGTGCGTTGGTGTCGCAGCAACTGACTGGTCAGTTTGAAAAGCCGACCACATTCTTCGCATGGACGCTTGGGTACTTCATGGCGTGCACGTGTGTGGCGCTGTAAATGATCCGGGCGCTGAAACGACAGTGTACATATCGTACAGTTATACCGGGCGGTTCCTTCGTGCTTGGTAGCCTCATGGCGGCGCAAGTCGTGCAGACGAGTGAATGATTTCGAGCACGTAGTACAAGTGAACATCTTGGTGGTTGACAGAGTGTCTGATGAAACGGCCAGACCGCTTCCCTTTTATAGCACGCTAGCTGATATCATGTTCGGGCACTTCCGTGTCTCTTCGGATGTAAAAGTCCCCGGATGTAAAAGTGCCCGAATGTTTACGAATGTTCCACCATTCCGGACTTCTATCAGGTCCATGTCCAGAAGCTCTCATACGCCGCCATTTTGGAGCCGCCATGTTGGATCCGTTATTTTGGAACCGCCATCTTGGATATGTCCCATAATGCACTGGGTCAAAATACTCGCTTCTGATTGGACGAGAGCTCTGTGACGGATTTTAAATACTCGCTTCTGTTTGGTGTACGTCGCTAAAGGTCATCGGAACTGACCTTTGACCCCGGCGCGCAAAAGTTTCCACCGCGGTGGAAACAACTGTCGTTTCAGCGCCCGGATCATTTACAGCGCCACACACGTGCACGCCATGAAGTACCCAAGCGTCCATGCGAAGAATGTGGTCGGCTTTTCAAACTGACCAGTCAGTTGCTGCGACACCAACGCACACGACACCCTGTTCCGCAGCCACGTTTGCAGATAGAAGAGCCCGTAGGCATCAATATCGAAACAGGGGGAACTCCCACCCATCGCACGAGGGCCGATGATGATGTCGCCCTAATTCAACAGTCAAATTCCGACGACAAGACCTTGGGCCAGATTTTGTACGACGTGGAGGGCAAAGTACACTTCGTGGACGAAGCCATAAATGTTCCCAGCGATCTGTTACACGAAGACCATCCAGTGAGTGACATTTATCGGCGCCATTGGCCCATGATCCGGCACTGTTTCTACCGTCATCGCCCTATTCAAGATCTACAATTTCCGACTGACCGACCTCACCCGTCTACGTAGCTACGTAGAAGCCATCTTCAAAGATCAAACTACGGCCTTCAAATTGAATCTGGTATTTGGTTATGTGCTGCAGCATAAAGAGACAGTCCAAGTCCGATATTTTTACCCGAGCAGTAACATCCGGGTATTTGACCAACCGTTTACCATCATTAACCGAGTGTCGCTAGAGACGATGCTGGAGAAACTGGACACCGTGGATCCCTTGGAATGGGCCCAACAACAACGCCCCAACACCAAATGGACAGTGGAGAGTGTGACCAATGTTACGTTTTTCGTTACCAAGCTGACCGACCACTCCCATCGGCTGAATGCGTCACTCATGCACTGATGAATACCATAACATGCCGTACATACTCTATATGTCTACATGTAGATCGGCCCTCGACTTGGGGATAGTTGAACTGAGTGTGCTAAAAATAGATCACCAGCTAGCGTGCTATAAAAGGGAAGCGGCCTGGACGTTTCATCAGACACTCTGTCAACCACCAAGATGTTCACTTGCACAACTTGCCAGAAGCTGTTTACTCGTCTAGATAATTTACGACGCCACGAGGCCTCCACCCACAACGATGCTCGGTATACTTGTACAACCTGCGCACGGTCATTCAATCGGGAGGATCATTTACTGCGTCATGAGAGGGTACTTCACGCGGGTGCGACGGTACTATGTAATGATTGTGGTCGACTCTTCAAACGACCCAGTCGGTTTAGACAGCACCAACGTTTGAAGCATGCCCCGTCTCTACGGTTTGGGCGACAACTTTCCACTAAAGAGGAGCCGCGGAAGGTCAGACCCAGTGAAGATGAACCCGGAGAGACGAACGCCACTGGTGATACGATGACGAAGAGCCTGCCTATACCCACGGTCCAGGAGGGTCTGGATATCCAGCCGGACCCCACGTTACGGTTTCGAGTCATACGCCTGATAACATCGAACATTTTCTGGACGAGCCCATAAATGTTCCTAGCGATCTCTTACAGGGCGCCCATCCAGTGAGTGACATCTATCGGCGCCATTGGACCATGATACGGCACTGTTTCTACCGTCATCGCCCTATTCAAGATATCTACAATTTTCGACTGACCGACCTCGCCCGTCTAGGCAGCTACGTGGAAGCCATCTTCAATGACCAAGCAACGTCCTTCAAATTAAATCTGGCGTTTGGTTATGTGCTGCAGCATAAGGAGACAGATCAAGTCCGATACTTTTACCCGAGCAGTAACATCCGGGTATTTGACCAACCGTTTACCATCATTAACCGGGCGTCGCTAGAGACGATGCTGGAGAACCTGGCCAACGTGGATCCCTTGGAATGGGCCCAACAACAACGCCCCAACACCAAGTGGAAAGTGGAGAGGGTAACCAATGTTACGTTCTTCGTGACCAAGCTGACCGACCAACCCATCGGATGAATGTATTCACCCAGGCACTGATAGATTCTCAGAATGCGCAAACAACTATCTGAGGATATGTTGCCTCAACGGTATCCTGGCTTGACCAACGGTGATTAGAATAAACGGTTCAGAGCGAACATGGCCGAAGATGGAACTTTCTGAAATGAAGACTTCTGATTGGACAAGAATACATCTAACGGACAGGAACGAATATGACAGATGCAAATGGTGGCCTCTGATTGGACAAGTCTTCTTGAATTGTAACACCAAGTGGATAGTGGAGATAATGACCAATGTTGCGTTCTTCGTGGTTAAACTGACCACCACCTCCATCGGATGAAAGTATTCACCCATGCACTGATAGATACTCAGAATGCGCAAACAACTATCTGAGGATATGTTGCCTCAACGGTATCCTGGCCTGCCCGACGATGATTAGAATAAACGGTTCAGATGGCACTTTCTGAAATGGAGACTTCTGATTGGACAAGAATACATCTAACGGACAGGAACGAATATGAAACATGCAAATGGTGGCCTCTGATTGGATAAGAATCTTCTTGAATTGTAAATATACCCAACGCGGCTCCCCCAGCGTGGGTGTGATGTAACATTGGGGAAAATAAAATATATGAAAAAAACTTCTTGTTGTTGTTGTTCTCTCATGTGTCATCCTTGTTGTTGTTGTTGTTCTCTCTCTGGTCTATATCATGGCGTTATGTTAGAGTGTTAAGGTGTAACGACGGGCGTTGACGGGCATCACCGCATTTCGAAGAATTAGTGACAATTCCATGGAATATCAGAGCTTCTGAGCTATTTCACCAGGGCGTTGAAGCATTAAGAATGGTGGTGGTGGGCGTTGCTACAAGATGACACCTCACACGGTCCATTTGGACCGCGGATGGTCCATCTCTACACCAAATAACATCCTTCACTGCTAAAAAAGGCCCACTTTCGCTACAACTTGTACTAATGACGTCACCAATGACGTCACAGATGCTATAAATATCCCTGAAATCAGGGTCTATACTCCGAGAGCTACAACATGATACCCCACACGACGCATTCGCAACGCGGATGGTCCATCTCTACACCAAATACCTTCCTGCACTGCCCCAAAAGGCTCACTTTCGCTAATACTCCTACTGATGACTACAAATGCATAGAAGTACGTTTCCCAGGGGACAAACATCGATCCTATACCCTCAGTATGGGACTATATGAGGCTATATCGTCCTTTTTCAAAAATTTCACCGATTCGCACGGGGACACTTCCTATCATGTTCTAAATCATGACGAGACGAGTAAAACGAGACCCCACAACCCTACCGCAAATGTATAGAAGTACGTTTCGCAGAGGGACAAACATCGATCCTATACCCTCAGTATGGGACTATATGAGGCTATATCGTACTTTTTCAAAAATTTCACCGATTCGCACGGGGACACTTCCTATCATGTTCTAAATGACGAGACGAGTAAAACGAGACCCCACAACCCTACCGCAAATGTATAGAAGTACGTTTCCCAGGGGGACAAACATTGATCCTATACCCCAGTATGGGACTATATGGGGTTCGGTGACTTTTTTCAAAAATTTCACCGATTCGCACGGGGACACTTCCTATCATGTTCTAAATGACGAGACGAGTAAAACGAGACCCCACAACCCTACCGCAAATGTATAGAAGTACGTTTCCCAGGGGGACAAACATTGATCCTATACCCTCAGTATGGGACTATATGGGGTTCGGTGACTTTTTTCAAAAATTTCACCGATTCGCACGGGGACACTTCCTATCATGTTCTAAATGACGAGACGAGTAAAACGAGACCTCACAACCCTACCGCAAATGTATAGAAGTACGTTTCCCAGGATGGTCCTATACCTCCCATACCCCATATAGGCATTTTCCCGTAATTTAGGATAAAGTCCGTATTCCGTATTTTTTCAGGAAAATTTTTACATACACCCACCCTGGAACTAGGGGAAGATAACTCTGTTGATAGACAAGCCCCGTTAAGCCCGGCGACCTATATACCCCTCATACCCCATATAGGCATTTTCCCAGGTTTTTCGATAAAGTCCGTGTTCCGTATTTTTTTTTTCAGGAAAAATTTTACATGCAGCCACCCAGCCATCAAATACCCCTTCACCTAGGCTTCACGTTGATACCTCACTCGACCCCATTCGACCATTAGGGGCTCCCCTAGATGCCAAAACGTCTATTTTCATACCCTTGGGCCACCGCGCATGCGCAGAATGACCCTAATTCAACCCCACACCCAGTCCATCAGATGCCCCTTCATGAATGCTTCACTTTGATACCTCACTCGATCCCATTGGACCATTAGGGGCTCCCCTAGCTCCAAAAAGGCTATTTTCATGCCCTTGGGCCACCGCGCATGCGCAGAAGGCCGATATGTCAACCCCACACCCAGTCCATCAGATGCCCCTTCACGAATGCTTCACTTTGATACCTCACTCGACCCCATTGGACCATTAGGGGCTCCCTAGCTCCAAAACGTCTATTTCCATACCCTTGGGTCACCGCGCATGCGCAGAATGCCGATATTTCAACCCCACGCCCAGTCCATCAGATGCCCCTTCACGAATGCTTCACTTTGATACCTCCTACGACTCCATTGGCCCATTAGGGACTCCCCTAGCTCCAAAACCGCTATTTCCATACCCTTGGGCCACCGCGCATGCGCAGAATGCCGATATTTCAACCCCACACCCAGCCCATCAGATGCCCCTTCACGAATGCTTCACATCGATACCTCACTCGACCCCATTGGTCCATTAGGGGCTTCCCTAGCTCCAAAACGTCTATTTCCATACCCTTGGGCCTCCGCGCATGCGCAGAATGCCGATAGTTCAACCCCGCGCCCAGCCCATCAGATGATCCTTCATGAATGCTTCACTTTGATACCTCACTCGACCCCATCGGTCAACTAGGGGCTCCCATAGCTCCAAAAAGGCTATTTTCATACCCTTCGGCCGCCGCGCATGCGCAGAAGGCCGATATGTCAACCCCACACCCAACCCATTAGATGCCCCTTCACCTAAGCTTCACTTTGATACCTCACTCGACCCCATCGGACCATTTTATCTAGGGACTACTTTTTCTCCGCGGAAGCTTTTTCCCGAGACCGAATCACCGCCAAAACCGCGGCCAAACCGCATCACCGCGCATGAATACATTTTTTTTTTTTTTTTTTTGCCGGAACTTTTTTTTTTTTTTTTGTCAATGCACACCCCCCCAATAACTCCCCACCCTCCCCCAATAACCTCCCCAATGCCCGAGTTGACTCCCTTGCATCCATAGTGTAGAGATGGCGACACACCCTCAATTGTGACGTCAGAGTTACATCCGGGGAGGATGTTACTTTGTTTACGCTTTGTATACTACTTACGGTATCGAATTTACGTAAAAAAAACAAAGATTTTTTTCAAAATAACGCTGTAAGAGGAATTTGTCTAGCTATAGAACTTCAGATGACGGTAGAAATATTAGGTCAGATTCGGAAATGCAGATATAAGCCAGGTAACGTAATGGGTGATTTAAAACGTCTGTCCTTATTAGAGAAAGGTTATCTGCTATTTCTGCACATATGGCTGAACACTATCGGGCAGAGTTATCGGCTATTAGCGAGATTCAGTCTAGGCAAAATCCTCATTTTTCACCTAGAACTAGCGGGATACCTAGCATTTTCGGGAAATTCAGACAGTAATTTTCACTAGTTTTTCTCCCTTTTCGAGTCATATTCAGATTTCCATGGTTGGAAAACGGAACAAAAGATGAAAGTGTTCTCCGTGCATTTGACCGATTCGGCGGATTTTTTTTTTATTGTCTCTCGTTTCAAGTTAAGGGGGATTTATGTCTGATTAAATCCGCGTTTGAAGATAGATTCTCAATCCATGCATGTTAAAATGGGCCAAGGATGCAGCAATCTTTGCACGAAAGCAGTGTCCGAATGAACCTTTGGAAAAATATATTTCGGATATGCTGGAACTTTGCATAAAGGCAAACAAATCTGAAGCAGACATTTTGTCATTTTTTTAATTTTTATTTTTTTAGGTTTTATGTCATCTTTCTAAAACCTACTAGCTTAAATGTTGCTCTGAGTAAATGGCTGACATCACGTTTATCGTCTCCAGTAGGAGACCGGCTGTCCAAAATTCTGATCAAAATCAAGATGTACTTCAACAAGAAACATCTCAGGATTAAGAAAGGACGGCGGTAATATGAAAGAAAAAGTACCGTCTAAAACCATGAACACATCCGACGTCTACCTATCTGTTTTTGTTCTGTATGCGTATTGGTCGTTAAGTCATTTTGTCCAGAAAGAGGTGATACGCATCCTTTCTGTACTTTTTGTAAACTTGAGGGACATACGATTGTAAATTGTACAAAAATGCAAGCTCGAAATTGTAGTTTCCAAGCTAGAAATTTAAATCCATTTCGTCAAAGGGTACCTTCTCCACATTTAAACGGCTAGATGTTCATTACGGAGACGCTCGTAATGGGCATGATAATCCAACACGCAGAAAGAGAAAGCAGGGTAGGCGTCGACATAGGAAACTTTTCGTTGGCCAAGTAAATTCCGAATCGTAGGTTATTTTGTCTATTCTTTATCCGCGTTGTGCGAGAAGAAGCACGCCTTTCAGTAAGTCGGAACTGTCATGAAACGAAAGTCCTCGAAATTTAGAGAATCCAATGTGTCATATCGTGGGAACTCTCAGATTACATTCGAGCCACCTGCAAATTGTATCGTTGCTATAGCAAGCCTAAGTGACGTAAATTAGAACAAAACTAAGTCACACTTGAGAACACAGTGCCAAACACAACTATCTGAGTGGATCAGCAAGATCTTTCTATACAAGACATCTAGGTATAGGTCAGACGTATATCGAAAATGTGTCGCTTCGGCCCAAATTTTACGGACTTATGCCCCTTTTCTGATGTAATAATATCTGATTTTGTAATTTCAATAGTCATATGATCTATAACTAGATGAATCAGTTTCCAAAATGTTGTCACTCTATATACCTAACCCAGTTCTGCAGATATTGCAGTAGTAAAATGACGGGCGCACCTGCCGACGGCAATATACCTAGGCCATAATTGTCTGAGAGCTACAGAATTGACAACTAAAACTTTACAGCCTATGGTATTGGGGTCATTTTGAGCCTGTAAAGTCCTCACAATTACTTTAATTCACATCAAATAATTATTTTCTAATTTATTATGTAGTTTTTCTGGAGAAAATAGCATAAATAATTTTTTTTAAATCTGACTGAAAAATCGACCCCCAAGGGAGCATTTTTATATGATGACACTATGACGTCATTAAGGCAGCCATCTTGGAACTTATTACATTTTCCTATAACGCTTAAGTCCAAGATATGTCACAAAAAGATTCAACTCCCTATCCTTTGGTGTAAGAAAAAAGTTGGGCTCCCAAATGACCTCCTGATATCTACATTGCAATGGCGGCCATCTTGAAATTGGAGGCCATCTTGGAATAATTTCAAGTGGGCCTATAGCAAATTTTAATCAACCGATCGACTACTATAAATGTGCCAAGTTTCATGCTTTTACCTCAAAGTGCAGAATCTTTTCACCATATTTCAGTACTATTTGACCGTGAATAAATAGGAGAGGAATAAACTTCCCTTATATGTGTTGTAATAAAGTGTGTACACGGAAACTCCGAATAGATATACACAAAGAGATACTTACAACGATGCAGTTCGCCAACTGTCTGTATTGACAGGAATTAAAGTTCTGCTATTTTTGTTAAGTCATATTAGCTTGAGCAGCTAGAAAGCGTTTAACACTGTTGCTCCATTGGTATACTTCGCTAATACCATTGCTACGGAAACTTCGGTGAGTGACTCAACAGACACTAATAGAGATATTCCCAACAGGATACACAACCTAGTCGGAAAATACGCTCAATTAAAGCGTCTCACATTATTTTCATTAAAAGATGACTACTTTGCTAGCATCAGACGAATAACTCCCGGAAATTACGTTTCATCACAATATGTCAGTGATCATTATTTTTGCTACGCACTCCAATTAATATAGTTCCCCGTGCCACATATTTTTATTTGTTGTAGAGTTGTAATTGTACCGGTAATATTAATTATGTTTGTCGAGTTCTATTTTTAGATCAGATGTACATGTAGGTAAAAAGGAACTAATTCACCGATTCAGCCTGTCGGGCAATGTTCGTACCCCGAATGTATCGGACTTTGGGACAGGCTAGCCCTACGATTGGTTGATATTCAGATAAAGTGCCGGTGGTTGAATATCGGTGAGTGAGTCCAAAATATTGTCTGTAAATTTCACGCAAATCCTCCACGCAATTAACGCGTGCGCTGGCAATATTTACGGCCAGTTGAATTCCGGGTATGGTCTTCAACGCGGATCTCGTAAAATCGGGCACCCCCGGCCGGCTTTGTTTCCTTGAAATTAGTACTGGATAACACCATGTTTTCATACCGTCTAACTGATCACTGACATATTGTGATGAAACGCAATGTCCGGGAATTATTCGTCTGATGTCAATAAAGTAGAGATCTTTTATTGAAATCATACCATTGAAAATTGCGAGGCATGGGGAGAATAATTACTTCCTTCTAACCTGTATAGTGTACACCTTAATTATTCGTATTTATAGCAAGCCTCCAGTCAATCTCGTATTAAAGTTCGCGCTTTATTTTTTTTAATATTAAGAACATAGTAAGGATAGCTAATGTTCGTTGCCCGCCTCGATTATATATATGCAATTCATTTATCAGCCTTAAAAGCTGGCATTAGTGGGAATTGTATTCCAACAAACATTGTTTGGTGAGCGTCATTTTGACTGCATTCCCTACTTGGTATATCTTGTATATAAAATAATTTATGTTGTTTTTACAGTTGAGGTACTCCTTCGAGCACACACCTAGATGGCGAATGTGAGGATTTCCACGAAATTCTATCACGTAGCCAGCTTGAAAGGAGAAAGAGAAGACTGATAAACGGCATCAGTATGATACTGAGCAATTAAGGACACTGGGAACAACGTATCATCATACCACTGTAATGTTTAGAACAACACAATTCACGAACACGTTTACTCCACGTTTATTTGTACCCATGAAATGATATTTACAAGAAAATATATGATAGAATTGAGATTTTATTAACATGCGAAGTTTTCCGTCTTAGACAGAAAAGAAAAAGGGCATCTGCGGATATCGAACGAGACATTTCAGAATTAAAAATTTCAGTAAAAACTTTCTTGCAGCACATTATAGCACGATTCTTTATCAAAGTCCGGTGAACTGGTTTATGAAGGAGAGAAAGCGGGCCACCTTGGTGAAACCACTGTATTGCATGGCGAGTCCACAGTCGATGGGGCTTCCCCAGCTGACGACGCCCACCAGATACCATTGTCGATTGTCACCTGTGGGAGGAAGAAAACAAAACTATGAGGCCAGGCTGATAAATATGGTAAGCCGACACATAGATTGAATGACAACAAAAATTAATGATGTCCGTTGCTGGTAAATCAATTATTATTTTTTTTTGAATAATGTGTGTTGTTGCAATTGTGTAATATGAGAAAAAAACGAAAAAATATATATATAGGTTGGCGTGCATTTTTTTTAGCTGTTGGCAACATTACGTGGACTGACCCATGCTCCATAAGATAACCCAGAAAGCATGAGAAATAGCCCTAGTTTTGAAGCATATTCATGAAAAATTCATATAAATTATATTTAACTATTTCTTATATTCTAACTGTTCGCAGATAATCACAATGTCTATCAAAATTTATGAAATTGGATGGATGTTGCTGTGCAAAATTCTCGGCTAGAAGGCTTTTAAAGGAAATTCCTATCTCTTAAATTAGAAAAGGGAAATAACCCAATAGGAAAAACAGGCAAAATGGCTGTCAAAGCCAAAAATCAGCAGCAGACATTCTCAAATGGCCTCGTATGTATTTTTTCAAATAAAATGGCTTCCATTTAGTGACGTCTGAATTCTTAACAAAAGGGCAGCCTAATTGTATACTAGTCAGAAGCATGCGTAGGCCTATGCTTGACTAAGTAGAAAACTAAGTTTCCATTTTTCCTGAATGTTGTCCTTTACCCTTGAGGAGAAGTGAGCTTACCTGGTAATGTTACGTTATAGTGAAGCCAAACATTTATTCCTTCAATTATGCAATAAAATATGTGTTTCGCACAGACAAAATAGTTAAGTTTTATACTGTAAACTCTTGCAGTTTAAAGTGACGTAAAACAGCACCAACGGACGTTTGAAATCGAGCTTTCGTCTGTTTTGGCTTTTTCGTATACATTTTAATATGATATATGGTGATATCTCTGATATGGTGACTTTGAAAACATTAGATTCGTCTTGGTTAAAGGTGACATATTTTAGAGACATTAAAATAGCCATGCTAAAATGTATACGAAAAAGCTTCAAACAGACGCAAGCCCAATTTCACGTCAGTCGACGCTATTTAATGTAAATTTTGAGCGTTAACACTAAAAAAATTGGATAGTTTTTCTTTTGGAAACTCAACTTTATGTAGAATTAGAGAAACTTTGGTGGTGGTGGTGGGGGGTCATTAATGTAAGACCTAAAGGGAGATTTTCGAATGTTAACTTATTACTACTCCTCTGATAGGTAACACACCTGAGCCAGTGAAGGCGACGGCTGGTCCGCCCGAGTCCCCGAAACACGTGTCACTTCTACCATCATCATGGCCGGCACAGAACATGTTACTGGTTACAATTAGAGGTAAGCCTACAAAATGGTATAGAATTTCGAATAATGTATTTAATATAAAATACAGCCATGCTCTCAAAACATGTGGCTCTTTCTTTAAGAGCAAATGTGTTAACTCTTCAACCGAAATATTATGGTGCCTCAGTCCCTTCCTGATATCAGTTTTCTGTGATTATATACTCTGCTATATTATTTAATGATTCAATCCTTGCAAATTGTCAATCTAATATCGTTGAATTTTTCTGTTTATATTATTATTCTTCACAATTTACTTCCATCTATGTTAAAGTATGAATTATTAATTTCTCGTCTTTCTTTCGCTGCCACTCTTCTTTCGTCAAACATTTTCAATAAATGTCACGTTGTGTCATTATCGACATATCATTTATTTTGTTGCCTCTCTTCATTCCATGATGGTATGGCATAAAATACAATCATGCACTCAAAACAAGGGGCTCTCCCTTTTTAGAGTAACTGTATTAACTCTTCAACGGCAATATTCTGGTAACTGCAGTGAATGACGCTTGGTTGAGAACACAAAGGACCTACCCAGGAACAATTTTCGATAACAGGATATATATGCAATTCTAAGTTGGTCGTCCTGCGAATCCTTTCAACAATTTCAAACAACAGCTCTTCTCGATACCTGATATTTGATATTAAAATTAACGTCGCGTCACATGGTAAATTTGTCACTTGAACACAAATTAGGCGTCAGGTATCCATTTGCTTATCGCTCTCTAAGTCGATTGGCTCGCTAAGTTGATTGGCCATTTGAAAGTATATCGCCGTTATACATGCGTTTCGGGGTACGCTTTCGTCACGACAGAAGAGGAATTGTATGTTTATGTAGCTGGTACTCGATACTTCGGTTGTATACTCACCAGTTTCTGCGTATTTATTCTCACACTCCGTATTGGAGATTGTTCCGAGTCGTGCCATCATCAGTCTAGCAGCGTCCGTCCTGTTCTCTGTTTCTCCCCAGCCCGTCACAGTTATAGTCGAACCTGATTGGATGAGGCGATTGGCCATCTCGACACCTGCCGAGTTGAAGCTTGGTAAACAAACCGGAGATACCCGATTCGTCAAAGTAGCTGGTTGAGATAGCCGGACCACGGCGATGTCCGAATCGAGATCTTCCGGGTCGTAATTCGGATGGACGTGGATTTCTGTCACCTGAAAAATATGCATTTGTCTTTTGCATGAAACTTGCTACATATCAATACAGAGTGATGTCCAGTGAAAACACGAGTCAAGTGATGCCAAAAAGAGTTCTGCATAAGATGTCAAGAAATGTCAAGACATGCTAGATGGGCGTGTTAAGGTCAGCGTGAAAAGCTATTTAAGCTATCATTGAGCTCTGATCTGACATTTCTACTGTTGAAATAAGCTAGCCTGCTCTCTAAATGAAAGTACTCAAAGTACTGATGTCTGGATCGCCAATAATGGATTTAAAGTTTCAAAACATTTCAGCTGGCATGTTTCAGATGTATGGATAAATGTGGAGATTTTCTCCAAGTTGTGGACGAGTCTGTTTGAGGAATAACAACTGGAATACAGAGTTTAGTCCTCAAGGAAGTGAATTTGTGAAGGCGGCTCATTTCGAAATATGCCAGTTCTTCATGGTAGCAAGAAACTGTCTGCAGTAATATACTCAAAAGTGGATCGTCTGCGTCTTCTACCAGTTTTTGCGAGCAGATTTTCATAATTCATGCAATTCTATATTGTGACAAACTGATACGACAAATTTGCGAGGAGACTGGATAGTTTTATTAACTGGTTCTATTAATAGTTCTGTGTAGTGCAGATATTGGCAAGAGCTGCACGAGTTTGTGTTAAGTCCTAAGCTAAGATTCATAGCGTCTCGCTTCCCTCAACGCCATGCCGACGACAAATACATTTCCCTGTTGGTAACTCGAACATCTCCATCGCGCACTTATTATTACTTTTGCGCCCTATTGGACATTCATTAACTTGAGAAAATGGGCTGCGATGAATAAAAATACCATAATCAATGTTGTGATCATCATCCCCTGTATACACGGGGTCTATTATGACGGAAATGCCCATCTTCTTGACCCTCGAATTCAGGTCATTTTGAGACTCCATAGGCATAATTTTAACGTCTGTAATTAATATGACCAACGAAGGGCCATTTAGTCTGCCATTTCGATATTTTTATTCGTTGCGGCCCATTTTCTCAAGTTAATGAAAGTCCAATAGGGCGCAAAGGTAATAATAAGTGCGCGATGGAGATGTTCTAGTTACCATTGCAGGGAAATGTATTTGTCGTCGACATAGCGTTGAGGGAAGGGAGACGCTATGAATCTTAGCTAAGTCCCCAAGATTACTTATATATGCCTGCATGGTGTTTATAGTAAATTTGTTTGTTGACAATGAAAATTCATATTGTTGTTGCTGCACGATCATTGCGTATATAATTTAGATTGAAAAAGTTTGAACAACAACAACAAATCTTTTTGAAAGCGGTACCTGACAAATTCTGTTGTTTCCGCTTTCGAAAAGTTTCGTTGTTGTTGGTGTTCAAACTTTTTGAAACTAAATTATATTCGGTGAGCAGAGTCCCCAGAATACATAAATTGCACTGGACAGGATCCGGTCAAGTTCACAAGACGAGAAAAATGTAAATACTATTGTTGTTGCTTCGACACATATCTACTCTGAAAATATATGCCATGCAGTATGCGTACACATTAAAATAGTAACGAACGCCGACTTCACAGGAAAGAACGCGACTACGAGTGTTGAAAACTGGGGTCTTCATAATCCCAGAACCGGAACCCGTTCAGCGAGAGCAGAACAAGATTTGCAACGTCTGCTCGGCGAATACAGAATGATCGTGCAGCAATAACAGATTTCGCACAAATTGTCTCTCCAACGCTAGGTGTTTTTAGTTCGTAATTTGTTTGTTGACAACGAATCGTTGTCAACAAACAAATTACGAACTAAAAACACCAGGCCTTACAGTAAACTCAAGCAAGCGCAAAACCGCAGAGACGGAAACACTGAGAACCGGGTTTGAGCCGATTGCGCGGAAACAGACAATGCAAAGAACAAAAATAGTCCACGGATACAAGCAATGCCTGGGCGAAGAAATGAATATGAAATACACTCAAATTCAGATTTCCTTTTATTTCTAGTTAACATGAAACGATTACGACTGTCTTTTCTTCACTTTCTGGTTGATACCCTGATATGTAACAAACACAAAGTGAAAATCACTGGCGGATTGCTACAGGTCAACCTAGGGACATTGCATTATAGTGCACGTACACATTTACATATATTTCGTGAGTGGCAGCATAGTCTGGTCGACACCGCTACGCGGTGGCGATCCAGACAAAAAGTGAAAATTGATTCCACTCAATACTTGAGTGAGATTTTCACTCAATTTGAGTTACTTTTCACTCAACTTGAGTGACATTCACTCAAGTATAAGATTGGAAATTGATCCCACTCAAGTTGAGTGAACTTGAGTCGTTTTAACTTAAGTTGAGTAAAAAGTAACTCAAGTTGAAGGAAAAGTAACTCAAGTTTGAGTGAACAGGTACATTCACTGGGTGAAATGTTCTGGTTTCCAAAAATGCGGATTCTTGGCGGAAACCAGTTGGAAACTGTAACACCCCATTTCCAGCCTGTTTCCGTGATGCGGAAACCAGTGGAAACAGGTGTTTTTGTTTCCGCCAAGAATCCGGTGCACGGAAACTGGACAGAAACCTGTTGTTAAGTTTCCGCCCAAATTACGCTTCACCGGAAACGGGTGGGAAACTGATGTTAGTTTCCGCTCTGTTTCCAATGCATCGGAAATGGAGCGGAAATGGACCGGAAACTGCTATCAAGTTTCTAGCCTGTTTCCGGTTGCGCAGAAACAGGTCGGAAACTGACATAGGTTTCCGCCCAGATTACGCTTCAGCGGAAACGGGTGGGAAACTAATGTTAGTTTCCGCTCTGTTTCCAATGCATCGGAAATGGAGCGGAAATGGACCGGAAACTGCTATCAAGTTTCTAGCCTGTTTCCGGTTGCGCAGAAACAGGTCGGAAACTGACATAGGTTTCCGCTAAGATTCTGGTGCACGGAGACTGGACGGAAAGCTGTCCTTAAATTTCCGCCCAGATTACGCTTCAGCGGAAACGGGTGGGAAACTGATGTTAGTTTCCGCTCTGTTTCCAATGCATTGGAAATGGACTGAAAACTGGTGCTGGAGTTTCAGACCTGTTTCCGCTCGAGCAGAAACAGCTCGGAAACCAATGCGAGTTTCCCCCATGTTTCCAATCCAGCGGAAATAGACTGGAAACTGCTATTCAAGTTTCCAGCCGGTTTCCGCTTGAGCAGAAACAGATCAGAAACTGACCTAGGTTTCCGCCCAGATTCCGGTACATGGAAACTGGACAAAAACTGATGTCAGTTTCCGCTCTGTTTTCAATGCAGCGGAAATGGACCGGAAACTGCTATATACAACTTCGACATTGGCGAGAAATTTTGTGCAAATATATTCTAGTATTACTGCTATAAATGGAAAGAAATGCTTGTCAAGATGAGGTTGCAAGGATGGATGCCAGTACAAAGGAAATATCTTTTCGAGTCTGACCCAGGGCAAACCTTTCAATTTTGCTGATGACAACTCTGTTTTAGTCAGCGGACATGATAAACATGAAGTTATATGTAAAATTAAATCTGAAAGCTCGAATGTAATAAACTGGTGTAAAAACAATCAGATGCAAGCAAACCCTGATAAATTTCAGGTTATGATCTCAAATGATATAGGGGGGACTACTCTTGATATTGATGGAAACACTGTTGTCAGCACCCAAAATGCTAGGCATCTGGGTGTACAACTGGAAAACACTCTTAAATTTGATATGCATGTCTCAAATGTCATCAAAAGTGCTAGCAAACAACTAAATGTGCTGAAACGGTTTGCTAAAAGCCTGGACCAAGCCACCAGATTGTTGATATATAAATCTTTTATATTGTCAAATTTTAGATATTGCCCAGCTGTGTGGCACTTCTGTGGTACCACAAATACGAAGAAATTAGAAAAAGTGCAATATAGAGCCCTGAAATTTGTTTTTCAGGATTTTACTTCCTCTTACGATGATCTTCTTTTAAAAGCAAATTTACCTAGTTTGGAGCTATCCAGACTTCGAAATATTGCCACTGAAGTTTTTAAATGTGTAAATAAACTAAATCCTCAGTGCATCAATGATATGATCAGCATACGTCCGAGTCATTATAATTTACGAAACAGCAACAAAGCTGTTAGACAGCATAGTCGAACAGTAAATGCTGGTCTCCATTCTTTTACTGATTTCGGGTCCAAAGTCTGGAACGAATTGCCAGAAAATATGAGGACGACAGTGGATATAAATGTCTTTCGCAGACTAATTAAATCATGGAATGGTTTTACGTGCAGCTGTAACTTCTGCAAATCTTAGGCCTTCCAATTTTATGTCGATATGTTTTAACTGTGATCATATTATCAATATGCAATGTCCAGTTTTATGTCGATATGTTTTAAGGTTCCGTGATCATATTATCAATGTGCAATATCCAGTTTTATGTCGATATGTTTTAACTGTGATCATATTATCAATATGAAATATCCAGTTTTATGTCGATATGTTTGTTTGGTTTTACGCGCAGTTGAAACTTCTGCAAATCTTAGGTATTCCAATTTTATGTCGATCTGTTCTAGCTGTGATAATATTATGTACAAATGCAATAGGTCATTTTAAGTGATTATTATTGTTATCTGTTGTTTTATTATAATGCTCAGATATATTATCTCTTATGAGCTAGCGTTGTCTTATATTGTAATTCTGAGTTTAAATAAATCTTGTATCTTGTATCTTGTATCTTGACAGAACCAGGTGAGTACGGTAACCGATAAATTCAAATTTCATTTTCAGGTTTACAATCTTTCGTTTTTGAGGTGCGCGAGTGTGGTCGCGCACCACAGCGCGCCTGATTTTATTCTCAGGGCCGTGATAAATCGCGCACGCCAAGAACGGTACAAAAGAACAAAAATATCTGTTGTTGTTGTGAGTCCGACGATATGCCGTGGTGAACGGAGAACTCTTTTTTCGTTTGTGGTAGATTTAGTGGCCTGCAGTCAATCCAAAATGCTAACTTGAACTCTAGTCCGGAATCCGTATTTCTCGTGGTTTTCAATATACTGCTCTAAATGACAATTTACGTCAAAAACATTTCCTATCGTACACATACATGATTATCTATAATCTAAAACCAATTTGATTTCTTTTAATTAAATAAATTGTACCATATTACATTGATCGCATTCAACTTTATCAAAATGTGTTTCGGTCCGTTTCCGAGTAAAAATTTGTAACGCACCCAGTTCAGCCGCCATTTTTGATTTGGTACGCAAATGAACTTTAATTTGGACTGAAATTGGATGATCCTTCTATACAATTTGTTATGGCCACCGGTAAAGGAAATAGTGTACAATTGGCAACTTTTTTAACGTGGAATACAGGCGGGTTGATCGACTATGACACAGAAGATCGATGGTCGAGAGATGCTTTGTGTGCCAAACACGGAGACAGACTGTTAAAGGACAAGCCCTGGCTGAAAGATATTGACAGATACGTGAGTGGTACAAATTTTGTGTCCAAGTATACAGTTAGCAGACATTTCTCGTCTAAAGTAGCTATGCTACATGAATTTCACAAAAGACTTGAATACACTAAAACTATATATTTTATTAATCCTTGGATTGGAAGTAGCACAATGGAAAAACATAAATGTCGTCTGGTTCAGTTGCATACCGGGGGAACACAAGTCGATACGATACGATTCGATTTATTTCTATACATGGAACATACAGAAATATTAAAAGGTTCATATTAAAAACTACAGGACAAGACAAATGCATATACATACACATACATATAGATACATACATGTGCACACAGATAGAACATGGTACCTTAACAAGGCTATTTGGTCAAACCCAGTGTGAGTAAATACAATTTACCCATATAATCAGTCATGTGGCAGGGATGCAATTTCGTTCCTTTGCTCTCTCGTTAAGCAGTTCATAGAAAAATTGCCCTATTATTGGCGAAAGATGCATTGGTGGGTTAATAAGAAAATAAAATTTTTCCAGATCCGTCAACTTAGGGAAATATTGGCAAATGCTACTTATGTTGTTATAAAATATATCTCTTAGTTTTTCGCCGCTAGGACATTTGCACAGGAAATGGAATTCATCTTCTACTGTTTTGTCGGTTGTTATACATCCCTTGCACAATCTTTTATCTCTGTCTATATTTCTGTATCTACCCGTTTCTATTTCAAGCCTGTGTGCACAAATTCTGAGTTTTGTTAGGGCCTGTCTGAAATTTCTGTTTTTAATGAATTGTAAGTAGTTTGCAATGCAGTAATTTTGTTCTATGTGCTTATAGTGGAGAAGTTTCTCCGACTCTTTCAACTTAAGTTGATAGTATTGTATATATTTTGTAGTTAGTTTATCTTTTACATTTGATGAGATTCTTTTGCGTTTTAAAGAGGAGTGCGGAAGCTCCTCTAACATGATATCATTTTTTTTCATGACAAGATGGGAATAGCTGTGCCATCCAATTCCACTGGTTTGGAGTGATTTGCTACAAAGTACTGCATCCCGAAGTATAGGTCTGTCAGCATTATCTTCAAGATGTGCCATATAATTTAGAACGTTTGTATGAATGTCGACAATAAGAGGAAATCGTCCAAGTTCTCTTTTACATGCGAAAGGGCAAATAACTCTCGCCGCTACTTTCTGGAAAAAAGGAAAAAGATGACCCCATCTAAGAAAATTAACTTAAGAATTCATTTGGAATAATTTTTTAAACCTACACATCATCATAAGTGTACAACTCTGTGATTAAGAATGAAAGAAACTAAATTTGAATAAGGGCATTTAGTTCATTGAAGCGAATGCACTTAAAGCGATATACAAAAGCGTATTTTCAGTCAGAACATTCCCGCCGTTTAATGACATGAGCTGAACAGGGTATTTGCGCATGCGCAAGACAACCTTTTCTTTGTCTGGGAAGCACTGATAGTGAAAGTACACAGCTTCAAAATAACACTTGTCGGCCAATTTTAATCCCAGAAACAGGCCATAAGGCCATCCTTAAAAATAAGTTTGTTGCGCGTAACCCGACCGACTGTCCAAAAATCCGCCGACTGGAAACTTTTTTCGCCGATTTTCCGACCGGTCATCTTTTTATTTTATTTTGCTATGTCAGAATTATCTCCCCTATCTCCTCGCTCGTGTAAACGTATGTAAAACGTTCGCCTAGCAAAAGCAAGCAGGATTTCACTCTCCAGTAGTCGCGATGTGAGCTTATGTCGCACGTTTTGAAGGCATATCCTCCATGGCCCAGTCCGTAGGGGAATGCAGTTTTCGTCGACCACGTGTATATGGCGGGAAGTTCCCCCCCTTCTGTTTTGTGTTTGGGTTTGGACGAGAGGACAATAAACACATCGAGAGGCAACAGCAACACAGGATGGGAAAAATATTTCAAAACGGTTGGTTATTAAAACCTGCCATAAAGAGCTCTGTCGCGAATCGACTTGGAACGTAGACATGTTTAGGCTGTCACCATGCACCACGTGGGTCCGTACACCGACAGAGACTGACGATGTTACAACAACAACAACGATGTTTGGATTTCTACTTTTATCCGAGAAGACTTCAGTGTGCCTAAATGCAGAAAATCTATACTGCTTTGTTGTTTAACGGAAACTTTATAACCCTCTATGTCGATGAAGCCATGGATATAGTGTCGGTGGCTTCAGCGGTCTTGACAAATTAGATGGTGCCGTCAGCTTAATTTTGACGTTCCGATGTCGGCATCAAATACGCTTGTCAGAATTCCACCTCGGACTAAATTCCACGAAAAGACACAGGTTAGAAACTTAGTATTTGCCTCATTGTTGTCAGTAAATTAAATTACGATGTATTTCTAATCTGAATAAAGGAAGTACCTAAGTATTCAATAAAAGCACACCATAAATTTGCGACGAGGAAGGGCAGTAATGATGTTAATGATTAATTTGAGGTAATTTTCTCAACTCCAAATGGTATAATGAACAACCTTCTGTATAACACTGAGAGGATTTTTTTCTTTCCTGTCACAATTTTGGCAAAAGTTTGTCTGGTAGTGGTATATTTTTTATTTTTTTTGACCAGCTAGTCACTAGTCATTGTCAAGTCATTGTCAAGAATGTGTTCAAGGATGTCGATGTCTTCTAAGAAATAAAACAGGTACACAAGCCTGAATTTAAGAATATCTTGCTTTATACCTTGAAGATAACTAGTTTTCTATACTGAAATAATTTTGCTGCCAGACAAAAAGAATATTTCAAATGACCTGCTTAGTATCTGAACTAAATCACACTAACCTCTTCCAGCCTCCCCAAAAAGGAAAACCTGATCTAAAAAAAAAAAAAAAAAAATACCTACCTACCGACCCAACTTCCTGAGGTAGGGTCGGGTTACAGCCAACAAACATATTTTTAAGGATGGCCTAATGCTCACAAAGATAACAAATATGCGACTGATCGATGTTACAGATGCGTATTATACTTTTAGGTTGCATTTGATTATACTTACCGTCAATATTTCAACCTCGCCGCCTGGTCCATGTGTCTTCAATCTCTAAACTGCGAAATACGCGCAATTTAAGATACCGTTCTCATAACCGTCGCACCTTTACGTCACCTCTCATTTGATTTAATATGGTAAATCTACGTAAAAGAAGAGCACTGTGTCCCGGGTTGATGGGAGGCTAGCACATGTGAGACTGGAAGGCCTCTCTCCAGACATGATTTACAATATATGCAAATAGTGAATTATTCTTTAGAATTTAGAATTACATGTATTCCATAATCTCTGATCTTGTCAGAATATATTCTTTAATACCGGTATGTAGTTTGCCTTCTGCATAATTTGGCCTCGTGTAGTGAAAGTAAAATGTATGTGACACATGTGTAATGTTAATTTCAAATGATCCCTAGTCGGCTCCAGGAATTATTCCATGTTTCACTGGTACAGCAGTGCCATTACAGCTCCTGCATCCGTTAACATCACTGGGTAAACCGATATTGATGATTTTTTTTCTTTTTCATTTTCTTAATCTTTCTGGGTTAATTTTTTATTGAAAAGAAAGTTGGAATTTACCAGTGTGGAATAGGCCCATGGTCATGTATAAAGTTTTGAGCAGTTTGTAAAGCAGGCTAGGATTCCAGGAACACAACACAGCTTATAAACACTGCTGACAGAGTATTGTTGGTATTCATTTCCTATACTGTTGACATTGGTCGTCACATACAGTTGCCATTGATGATTGGAGATCATGTCAGATGATCACTTTCAGGTTTGCCATGTTTAAATATGTGGTAGATTATCTGCACAACATACATGAATTTCTTCAACGTATATTCCTTTTTTCATTCCGTATTTTAGGAATGTGGTGGAGAAATGAAGAGGTGGAACATCCGTGGAGGGGTTTTCAGCCAGGTATTACTGACAGACTGATGCTACAAGCATGGCAAGTAACATTTATATGTAAATTCAAAACCTGCTGACCATGTACCGGTATGAAAATCAAAATAGTCAGCCATGGATCTGCCATATAGCTTCTTTTTTGATAGTTTGCTTACACGTATACATGTACATGTAACCTTTATGCATTTTAGGTAGGCCTAGTTCATATCATAGAAAATCGGATCCGTCCAATCCGAGTTCAGTAATAGTACATGTATGTTCACATTTTGAATATGATCAAAATTTTACTAGAGCAGCCATAATAACTGTATAGTTATCAGTGACTTGAATTATCACATCATGACTAATGTACATAACATTTGCCTGTATTGGACATCTCTATTTTTACATCTTTAATAGAAAAGAAAACACTAGCAGAAATCAGACAAATGATACCCAGTCAGGTGTCCTTTCAATGAGAAAAAAACACAGGATGACTCTTTTTCCTCTGGTTTTTACCCCTCGACCATTTTGGCCTCTGGGGTATTGTCGTCGCCATGTACGTCCGTCCGTTACCGCATTTTAGGTAAAACCGCTTGAGACACAACCACCAAATTTTCAACACTTATTTATATAGTGCTAAGTCAGACGCCTATCGAAAATGGCTTCCCTCTGCCCATATTTTACAGAGTTCTGCCCCTTTACAGATTTTTTAATTTCTATTTCTGTGCTATATGCCTGAGTGTAACCAACTATATCTGCAGAAAGTGTGTTCAGTATAGCTACTATATTTTGGAAACTTGTTTGTATTGTTGTATTCTACAAGCCAACAAGGGATTACTCGCCTCGGCTGTAGCTGAATGTACAAGTTATATCTGCAGATCTGTCTTCGGTACAGCTTATTCGTCTTGGTTCTTATTTCACAGAGTGCTAAGTCAGACACCAATCAAAAGTGGTGCCTCTCGGCCCATACTTTACGGAGTTATGCCCCTTTACAGATATATTAATTTCCATTCCTGTCCTATATCCCTGAATGTAACCAACTATATCTGCAGAACTGTTCGATATAGCTACTATATATTTTGGAAACTTGTTTATATTGTTGTATTCTACAAGCCAACAAAGGATTACTCGCCTCGGCTTATGGAGTTATGCCCCTTTCAGATGTAGTAATCTTCGATTTTGCTATATGTAGTTGAATGCACAAGTTATATCTGCAGATCCGTGTTCGGTACAGCTTATTTGTCTCGATTCTTATTTTACAGAGTGCTAAGTCAGACGCCTGTCGAAAGTGGCATCGACCCATATTTTACAAAGTCATGCCCCTTTACAGATATATAATTTTTCTATTTCTGTCCTATATGCCTGAATGTAAACAACTACCGGTATATCTTAATCATCCCACATAGAACTGTCTCTTCCCCAATTCACACTACACATGGGTCTCAATCACTTGGGGAAAGCCAAGGGGTTTTGATTAGATCAATCTCATGTTAGATCGAGGAGCAATCCCGTGCATCGTTTGTTCAGACTGGAGTTTGGATGGTAGCCCTATATTATCTATATACGTAAGTCTTCTAATAATTCAATCACAGGAAGTCGAACGTGAGATTGAGAATAACGGTCAAGGTCATTTGACCTGGAATTCTCCCTGCTGGGGTCACTTGCTAATAACGCCCCGCGAACAAAGGCTTCCTCTCAAAAAACTGGATAACGGAGATCACACTTCCCCACCGTGCACAAACTGACAATGGACGCCATTTTTCAACATGGACTAATTAGGTAATCGGCTCTATCCGACAATAAAACAACCCCTCCCAACTCTCTGTCTATTGTTTTTATCGAGTTCGGCAATGAGTTTGATTGCCGTGAAGAGCTCATCCGTCTGCAATCAATCTACAAACATCAACGGTCGTTTGAATTCCTTGTCTCTACCGCCATGATATTCATACGGGTCACGTGACCAGCAGGCTACGAAATGGCCGCGACAAAACAGAGCGTTGATGTTTGTAGATTGATTGCAGACGGACGAGCTTGCATGGAATCTGGCCAGTGGCTCATAGTTGTGCATCGTAGAGTTTTTTCCGAGTTCCGGTATCATTTTCAAGAGTTATGGCCCTTTTTCTGAAATCCCTGTGAATGGGACTTGTCCGGGCTGGGTCTTGGTTAATATTGTATGAACAAGTATGAAATTTGCATGTCAGTGCCCCACAGTTGTGCACCGTAAAGTTTCTCCCCGTTCCGCCTATATTTTCAAGAGTTATGGCCCTTGTTCCTGAAATCTCCGTGAATTGGGACTTGTCCGGGCTGGATCTTGGTAATATTGTATGGACAATTATGAAATCTGCAGTGTATGTGGTCAGTGCCCTGTAGTTGTGCAATGTGAAGTTTCTTCGCGTTTCGCATATATTTTCAAGAGTTATGGCCCTTTGTTCATCAAGTCTTTGTGAATTGGGACTTGTCCAGGCTGGATCTCGGTTAATATGGTATGGACAAGTATGGAATTTGCAGGATATGTGGTGAGTGCCCTGTAGTCATTTTTGAAGGACAAATTTTACAGGGCACGCAATATCAGTATCTCGTCATTTGCAGAGCTTTATTAGAAGCCTAGGCCTGACAGCCAGAATATGATGTCAACTTTCCCATCCACTGCCTCATGAATTACCAGTATTGCATAGCCTGGCCTTATAGACCATTTCGATTTAGTTTTCACTCTGACTAACCTTAATAAAACTTTTGATTTTTACAGAATGTTGTTGAGAAGTACAGAATAAGACGAGCAAGTAACATTCCCCTTGGCATGCTTGGTGATCCTGACATCTGTTTACCCTGATAGACCAATAAGCGAAGAGAGGTGCTATAAAGATATTATCCTGCAGGTGCCAGTTGCTCCAAGTGAAGTGAAAATGATTACTTGGACTTCAGTGAACACGGGAAAATATTACTAAGTGAAAGGACCACTAGAGATATCAATCTCGAATCCAGTCATCCGGTCCTGTTCTCCCTACAGACTCTGGTTGCACGGTCAGCATTACAGCTTCCTATTGGATAATGCACGAACGCATAGAACATGGAACATAACGTAGACATATCTGTGGAGATCATGCATGTGACCCGACGTCACACAGGTGACGCGTTTGAGACGTGACATCGTCTGTTTGTATTGTTGCGATTAATTTTCAATTATGACGTTATGTCGGTGTTGTTGTTGTTTGACATTTCGCAAAGGATCACGGGACCAAGAATCTTGGCAAATCGAACGACCGTGTTAACAGGAGACAGATGATTGCGTTTGATGGACTGAATATTACACTTGTTCATGGACTGTTTTATTACCCCTCGGCCAATTTTGGCCATGGGGTATTGTCGTCTTGTATGTCCGTCTGTCCGTACGTCCGTACGTGAGCGAGATAGCCGGAGAACGGTTCCACTGAAGAATTCCAAATTTGGTATGCTTATTTACCTAGTCAAGGACCAGAAGCCTATCTAATTGGGACCTGATTGGGTGAAAACCTTGGCGGCCATCTTTAATTTTATGTGAAATGGATAATGATCCATAACTCGGAAACCATTCAACTGTTCAATACGAAAGTTGGTATACATCATCGATACATCAAGCAACTTTAAATGAATTACCAAACCGGCTTTTCTGATTAGCTGGAAATCCTGGAGGCCATCTTTAATTTATGCGAAATCGATAATGATACATATCTCTGTTACCATTCAGTTGTTTTATATGAAAGTTGCTATACATCATCGATACATCCAGATACTTTGAATCGGGACCTGATTGATCGAAAACCTAGGCGGCCATCTTTAATTTATGCAAAAACTTTAATGATATATATCTCTGATCTAATTTAAGTGTTCTATAACAAACTTGGTATACAGCATCAATGTATCAACTGACTTGCAATGAATAACAACGTCAGTTCCTCTGAGTGGGGGGAAGGATGGGCGGCCATCTTTAATTTATGCAAAATCAATAATGATCTCGTTCTCTGGCGTTCAAGTGCTCGATGTAAAATTTGGTATACATCATCGATGCATCAAGAGACGACAAATGACAGTTCTGGTTTCTCTGATTAGGCGGAAACCTTGGTGGCCATCTTTAATTTATGCAAAATCTTTAATGATGTATATCTCTGATACCATTTCAGTGTTCTATACGAAACTTGGTGCACAGCATCAATGTATCAAGAGACTTTCAATGAATAACCACATCAGTTCCTCTGAGTGGCGGGAAGGATGGGCGGCCATCTTTAATTTATGCGAAATCATTAATGATCTCTATCTCTGATACTGTTCAAATGCACGATGTAAAATTTGGTATACATCATTGATCATATTGATGCATCAAGGAATTGTAATGATGTAATGAATACCGGTTTCTCTGATTGGACGGAAATCTTAGGGGTCATTTCGAATTGGAAAACTTTTGATAATCTGTATATTTGTGACTTGACTGCTTGGTGTTCCTGACATCTTGGTTCAAATTGAATACATTATGAATGTATGGGTTTTTTGATGCGCAGCTTCGTATTAAAGGTGAAATGCAAAGGTATTAAAAGTAAGAAAAAAGCATTTCCCTTTCCTTTTTATGATGATAATAAATTATACAACCATCAATGAACGAAATCTGGTGATAAGTTTTATTTTTTAAAGAGAAATAAAACATGTGTATGATCAGCGGTTTTAAAACATGGCATCGCTTATCTCCCCTTGACTCGGAGCTTTTCCATCAGAAAAAAATGGCGGCTAACATGAATGTAGACAACGACAGTGATGCAGAGGAATTTTCTTACACTTCTTCCTCTTCTTCTGACGAGGAATTAAGAAGAATTCACGGCAGTGGTTAATGCAGGGGTGCCCCTGCCTTACCAACACGAACCTATTGTGAACAAAACAAAGAAACTTCAGACAACGATAGAATCAGTGACACTGCAGGTGCCGTGGGCGACAGTCATACCGAGAGAATCGGAAATATAGATTGGTATATTCCGACTTTTTCTTTTATCCCCCATAGCGAATGATCACCAACCTGTGATATGTTTCAGTGAACGTGAATGACACAAGTAAAGGCTTCGTGAGCAATAGCCTAGCTTATCTATGTGAGGTATTTCCATACAATGCAGCTACATCATGTTGTGCAGACTGTGCTGGTTCCACTGCTACGTCACGTATCGCAGCGCCCCCAGGGGGAGGTAATCATGTGCGGATCAAAATTTCGTAAATAATACTGCTTTACATTTTTTAGTTTTTAACTTCATTAGGCTTAAGCAAATGTTTTAAAACTGAAATGAAGTTAATATACACATTATTTCTCCAATCTTACTGCAAATATCAAATGATGTAGACGAACCTTTGCATTTCACCTTGAAAGTATTTAGTTTAATGTGTTTACATTAGAGTAGAATGGCGCCAGAATCATCCATTGTTAACTTGTTGGTTTGACATCTTATTCTCCAATGCACTGATATTTCAGGATCAAAGAACTGTATACCAATCTGAATGTAAATAAATATTGAACATTTTACCACTGACTTTTCTTTTGTATAAACTAACATTTCCGCTTATTTTCCGCACCGCTCTATTCAGGTATTTCATGTTTCCAGCCTGTTTCCGTTCTGTTTCTATTGCGGAAACCAACAGAGTGTTACAGTTTCCAACCAGTTTCAATCCTGTTTCCGGCCCACTTTCGACATGATTTCCGCTGCAGAATCTTGGCGGAAACAGCTTGGGAACTGTAACTATTCCGCACCTCCGGAATCCTGGGTTCCGCTCGGTTTCCGCTTGGCATGCTCCATGGTTTCCGCCCAGTTTCTGTCCAGTTTACAATTTGGAAACTTAGTCGGAAACTAGGCGGACACGGTCTGTTTCCAACCTGTTTCCGCTTATTTTCCGCACAGCTCTATTTGGATATTTCATATTTCCAGCCTGTTTCCGCGCTGTTTCCAGTGCGGAAACCAGTGTTACAGTTTCCAACCGGTTTCAATCCTGTTTCCGGCCCAGATTCCGCATAATTTCCGCTACGGAATCTTGGCGGAAACAGCTTGGAAACTGTAACACGTCCACTATTCCGCACCTCCGGAATCCTGGGTTCCGCTCAGTTTCCGCTTGGGGTGCTCCATGGTTTCCGCCCAGTTTCTGTCCAGTTTACAATTTGGAAACTTAGTCGGAAACTAGGCGGAAACTGGTTGGAAATCTTTTAAGCACGGTCTGTTTCCAACCTGTTTCCGCTCAGTTTCTGCTTGGCATGCTCCATGGTTTCCGTGCAGTTTCCGCCCAGTTTCTGTCCAGTTTACAATTTGGAAACTTAGTCGGAAACTAGGCGGAAACTGGTTGGAAACCTTTTAAGCACGGTCTGTTTCCAACCCGTTTCCGCTTATTTTCCGCACAGCTCTATTTGGATATTACATATTTCCAGCCTGTTTCCGCACTGTTTCCAGTGCGGAAACCAGCAGAGTGTTACAGTTTCCAACCGGTTTCAATCCTGTTTCCGGCCCAGATTCCGCATAATTTCCGCTGCGGAATCTTGGCGGAAACAGCTTGGAAACTGTAACACGTCCATTATTCCGCACCTCCGGAATCCTGGGTTCCGTTCAGTTTCCGCTTGGCATGCTCCATGGTTTCCGCCCAGTTTCTGTCTTGTTTCTGTCCAGTTTACAATTTGGAAACTTAGTCGGAAAGTAGGCGGAAACTGGTTGGAAACCTTTTAAGGACGGTCTGTTTCCAACCTGTTTCCGCTTATTTTCCGCACAGCTGTATTTGGATTTTTCATATTTCCAGCCAGTTTCCGCGCTGTTTCCAGTGCGGAAACCAGCAGAGTGTTACAGTTTCCAACCGGTTTCAATCCTGTTTCCGGCCCAGATTCCGCATAATTTCCGCTGCGGAATCTTGGCGGAAACAGCTTGGAAAGTGTAACACGTTCACTATTCCGCACCTCCGGAATCCTGGGTTCCGCTCAGTTTCCGCTTGCGGTGCTCCATGGTTTCCGTGCAGTTTCCATCTTGTATCTGTCCAGTTTACAATTTGGAAACTATGCGGAAACTGAGCGGAAACTGGATGGAATCCGGTTGTTTCCACCCAGTTTCCGCCCTGTTTCCGAATTCGGAAACTGGCACATTTCACCCAGTGATTTCACTCAAACTTGAGTGGAACAGTTCACTCAAGTTTTTTTAGAGAGTGTAGTAACTGAAGCTGGAACGGGATAGAATCGATAGAAATGCGGATTCTGTGCTTACCTCAAATTCTTGGACAAATTCATCATCCAGATCGAAATCTCTGAAATATTTTCCGAGGTAAATTTTGATGTTACGAAGCGGCATGATACCGGTCGTTGAGCGGTTCGTGACGCAATGAGCCGCCGTGACGATCCAGTTCTCGCTGAGTATTGTTCCCCCGCACACACCGTAAAACTGGTTCCCCTCTCGACGGTGTGCAATGGACACCTGCCACGGCCACTCGCCCAATCGGGAAACCTCACCGTTGATTATCACAGGAGCTCGGGCTCCGTCGGATTTACCGCAAACTGTGAATGTAAATATAACCTTAATGAATCTGGCAAGAATATATATTTATATTCATATAGACGAACGTCTAACCCGTATTTAGATGATATTCGTACGATACCCAAATGCTTCTCGACCCGAAACATCCAACAATGACCTGCATTTTTTTTCGTATATCATTATAATCTATCGGTATTATTTTTGTCGGGATATCGACTTTTTTATTAACTGTGGATTGTGTAGTACTTTAAACGTTAGGAATATTATATGCTTGTCCACAAATGTAAATGTACTCTCCACGAAAAGGAAAGATACAGGCTCCCAAGGAAGTATAAGAAATAAAATTGCAGAATACACTAACCTGGAATACATGTAGGCTGACGCCCTGACCATTCGCCAGAATTCTGACATGTGCGATGCTGCGAACCTATCAGCGTGTAGAAACGAGATTCACAGTCGTACGAGATTCTCGTGAAGACCCGAAACTGACCAACGGGAATATCGATATCAACAACTCCTCCGCCTGATTCATCTCGTCCGGAAGTGCGAGAGTTTGTGCGTATATAACCAGGTATGCGCGCACGGCTGCAAAAACAACAACAATATTTGCTGTTACAAATAAGTATGATGCTTAGGAAGGCAATGTTAGGTACCTAAACAGAGTCGGATAATCCCGAGCAAAACGTCTGTGTTCTGTTTGGCGCCAGAGGTGCGTCTCGGTTATGCAGATCGTCGTTTAGTTCTGGAGGGAATTGGTAAATTTTTCATGTCTTAAATCGTGCAAAACATGCGGATTAGATAAAATCATTAGTTGTCAGTTGCCACAGAAGCAGACACGGATAAACCCTGAATTTAGGTTGAAATCACAGTTAATGCCTCTCTGCTCCCCCATTTGGATATGTCGCTTGCAGGATCTTTCCGACCTGCAGTAACGCGAGTGTCAACCAATACCGGGAGCTCTTCATAGTGCTCTGAAGGGAACATAATGGTAGGTGCCTTTTGTTTGTTCAGCCGAATCACACGCCACGCTGGCGGGGTATCTTCTGATGTTGCCGCCTTCCCGCCAGGTTGGCACCATACTGCTGGGTAGAATTATGGACTGGGCTTTGGATTAAACCTTGGGTTGAAGCGGAGAAGATGACCGTATCCCTCCTCCCCGAATGCAAGTGAAGTAGTTGAAATGCGACCGTGATGTCATAAGACTATTAAATATTCATGAACTGGGCGCTATGAACACCAAATTCAATTGAAATCAGTAAGACCCTACATAGCGAAATACACGATTGGGGAGCATTAATAGGATATTAATTTATTAAGATTGATATATCCAAACCCAATACACTTTGTGGGATCCATTTGAGTGTCAAGTGGATTTGTCCGATTGGTGTGGCAAAAATGTATTGTCTTCCACATGAGATTATTTTTGATGAAATTAATATATCGAACCTAGATCTGAATTTATTATGGTTACAGTACTACTGTGAGTACAAATACACCGGAATAATTGACATGTTCCTTTTCGAGGATATTACAAAAACGTAAAACCCGCTTGAAAACGCTTTTAGTAACTAAAGCAGAATGACACCAGCTAATAAACAAAGAAGTTTTCATCCGTAATTAATTCATTTGGTTACTGTAAAATGTAGATAGTGTACGAGCCATCGGGACCAGGTGGTGCTGGTGGCGATTGCGCAATTAATGCACCGCAATATCACCGCCTGTGCCAGAATCCCCATTCATCTATCTACTGTGAACATATGGCATAACTTAACAGAACCTTACTACATACCCTCCTATTCTAGAGCCTCCAAAACGAGGCTGGCGTATTTCTCGGATGGCATTCGCTGGTGTCCCAGGATCGTCGCAAGTTATCACTGGAAAGTTATAGAATGAGAATATTTATGCTGATTCAGATATCTAACACTCTTTGTGAATATCATTTTCACAATGTCAAGGTTCCTTTGTGAACCAGTAGCGAAACATTGACCATCTTCCATAGCAGTGTTTTTACAGTTGACTGGTTTGTGGGATATTTGATGGTAGATGAATACTATATATTTCAATGAATTATGAAATTAATTGATATAATTATTTTTTCTCCATATCGAGTTTAAGATATATATCCATTAATTTTCATAATTTACTGTCGCTATATATAGCTGAAATACTTAATTCTCTCTCTCTCATAATTTACTGATTTATTTTTTTTCAGCAATCCAACAAACCAGGTAGCTGTGGCGTTTTCGAATCTGGTCTGACGGTCGCTATGTTCGAGGTAAACAAGTGATCTGATTGGTCAAGATACACGAATCTAATTGGCTGAAAGATAGTCACATTTCCCATGAACACAATCCATTCCTATGTTTACCAGAGGTATCTAGGATAGAGATAGTACCCCTGGTTTTAGCGAAGATGTGTAAATATATGCGCAATCAATGCCCTGGTCGTGATATAGCACACATTAAACTTGAGTGCTTCGACGAATTAATGTTGCCATTTTAGCATGTTATTGATCGACGTTGGGTATTTTTCTATTTTACTGCCAGCACTAGATCATCATTATGGAGCCGTGAAAGTGACACGCAAGTTTTTTTTAAAAATTATCTCGTGCTCTCGACATCTTTCTTGGTTATCTCGTGATCTCAAGATAATTATCTCGTGATCTCGACATCTTTCTTCGTTATCTCGTGATCTCGAGATAAGTATCTTGCATGGCACTTTTACCGCTTCATACATCGTCCCGGCAAACAAAGAAGATCGATATCTTCAAAGCCAAATTAAGCTTCAGAAATCAAATCTTCTAAAGACGCCTTGAAATAGTGTGTGCTCCTATATATTCCAACGTTCGCTCGAATGCGTATAAATTCTGTTCCCACTAATCAAATCAATTCGTTCAATTAAACCGCTCCTGAAATTCATCGCGTACACTGTAAATAAATCGGACGACGACGTGTTCGGAGAGTGTTCAAGATTGAATACGCGTGTGAACACATGTTAGAGTTTAGAATGCTATTGTTCAAACTTTGAATGTGTGTGTTAAAATAATTCAATAATGCTTTCTGCATTTGAATACCTGCGTTAATGGTTTGAATGATAAAATTCAAAATTGTACATGGAAGTTAACAATTTGAACACAATCACGCGTTCATTAAGTGTTACAGTTTAGGCGGTCAATAAGTGTTCTGAAATTGAACACCTCGATTTACAGTGTATTTATGCTTCGGAAATCTATTGCATTCGATCTGGGAGGAGTTTACTGTTGATTTGTTACAGCATGCAACCTTACAGGTGTCAGAAATGACCGAGAGAGAGCTAACCCGATAACCAGCATCATAAACATCATGGCATATTATCATACAATATTAACTGACCTCTGATACAACGTACGTCACGTCCAGACCAGGTCCCATCCGCCTGACAGATCCGTTCAACGGATCCAGATGCCACGTGACCTTCGTTACAAGTGATCTCGACCCTGGAGAGATAAATGCCAAAATATTAAATGATAGTTCTTTCAGAAGTTTTTATTAAAAAAAAAATCAAATATTGCGTATTTTATGAGGCATAAACAGCTACTTTCGAACCGAAATACACAGAATACTCCTATAAACAAGAGTCATGATGTGCAACTTCGTACCCCTCTATTTTCGTTCAATATCCCACGTTGAAGACCGTATTCATACGCTTCGTTCGTTTCCTGTAGTATATTAAAATCCCAGTCAAAACAGGAAGCCTATTATCCATTGTTTGCAGGGTGTATTTTCAATTTAAACTCTCAAGTTTAGTCAAACAAGTGGTATATCGCGGAAATCATATTCCGTGATTTTATATCTGAGTTTACTGAGACTGAATTTTAGTTACATTTTCATAATATTAGTAAAAGTTTCATTCTACCACACTCGTGTGTTTTGTCCAATTAAATTAATACCTTTAAAGAATAAAGACTATAGCTACAATCTGACTGGAATAGATGGTAGCTGAAGCGCTCAGATTCACTCATCCAATACACAGGGGCTCGTTACCGTTGTTAATTGGTTAATTAGGTTGATTATAAGGGGGCGGGGGCTGAGGTAGGGGACCGATCCATAATACACAACGAGCCCCTGTGGTCCAATAAGGGGTCATTGGGATGCTTAACCTTACGTATCGTCTTCTCTTTCTAAAATAAAATATTGAGCAAATAAATAATAGGTTTTATTTGGGGAATATTTTTATGTGTGATTGGATAAAAGATATTTAGGTCCATGATCAGAAATTCAAGTCTCTGCAAACCGAGAATTGTCACGATTTGGGCTCGTACCAAGAGTGTACGTTTCTTGAACACCTGTCATTTTGTCGTCTGGCTGTAATGCTCGAAGCGATCCTAAGCGATCGAAGACGCGGATAAACTTCCTTATTTTACGCTATGTCGTGCAATATTTTATTATTGTTCGCTGTCGTAAAACAGCGCTGTCCGTGAGTTTGTTTGCGAAAGTCGAATAATTTACCGTTCTCCAGGGAGGAAGACTGCGCCACCGCCCTGTATTTCTCCATTTTCCGGTGCCTCAAGGACAGGGCAGCTGACGGGTGGCTGTGTGACCACTTCAGCAGTGCATCTGTTGGAGAAGAAGTTAGTATGGTATTGAATATTAACAATATCAGGTAACTATGGACTTTGTTTCAAAATATTTCTTCAAGTTATTTGAACACTCGAACATTTTCTACCATATGATAGGTCTACTATTGGTGCTCAACCTTCCAATTATTAGACGAGAGTCCTCGCTGACGTCATTGACAAAATTGTCAAGTTTCCTATCAAATGGATTCTTACAGAAACTTCTGTGGGTCACGGGATATATTCCAGCTTGAAAACACTGGATTTGTCAATTCAAATTTTCAAAAATGAATCCTGTATTCTCATTGGCTTGTACAGAAAACTGGAATAACATTCAGCCAAGCACAGAGTTTCTGTAAAGGTTTATTTAACAAACGAATGCAAACATACATTTGGGAACTGTGGTCATAATTATTAAGAGAAACGCTGATTATTAACCTTGGAATCGAAACATCCCATTGGCCATTGTTTTGACACGTGACAGATGCAGCGCCATCTAGAACATAACCGGAAGCACATTGGATGCTGATCTGCGTCCCTGGTGTGTAAGTATTTCTGCTTGGTCGCAAACTTCCGTTTTGAATTACTGGAGCTGGACAATTAGCTGACAATGCTGCAAAGGGGAAAAAGTCTGATGAACCAAAAGTAATTACAATAGATTTTTTAAAAAGCAACAATGAATCTCGGGATAGCTCCCAGTTGAAGCAATTGTTTGGTTAATTCAATTTTTCATAGAGAAATACTGGGTTTTCATTGGCTTGCGTAGAAAATTGAAGAAATATTTAGCCAATCACAGGGTTTCCGTATTGGTCATTTGCTTTACAATGCGAGTTCCCAAATGGACAAGTCAGGTATACGAATTTTCGAGGATGTCTTGTCAAAGTTACGCATTAAACTACAATTAAGAACACACATTAGACGAAAAAATATTAGACATTCTCTCGCAGAATAGACCGAGACACACATACCACAGGATGGAGCATTTCCTGTCCATTGACCATTTCTGCAAACCAGCGACGTATCTCCGCTCAATGTCCACCTATCGTTGCAGTAGTAATGGACCCGTCCACCTTCTGTCCATGTTGTACCTTCGTATCGTCCATTATGGAGGTTTGGGGGTTGACCACAGCTGCTTACTGTAAATTAAGTTGAAAATGAGTATCAGTGCAGTATCCTTCGGGCAGTTCTCGCTAATACGATGCATCTGACTGAAATATCGCAGAGTCTTTATTTCGTGCAATATGTAGAGGGGAATGTCCGAGTAACTCTCCATTCCTTAAAAATAATGGAGCCGAGGCCCCGAAGGGGCCGAGGCCCATTGTTTTTAAGGAATGGAGAGTTACGAGGACATTCCGCTACTTAAAAAACACCCACTCACAAAAGCCATGGTTTTAACGCCAACACTAGTTTAACTGTCAAAGCAGTACATGTGCTGCAAGGCTTGAAGTTGTCGTGGCGATATCGCGATAATGTGTCATTTAAGGCGACATGGAGTTAACATTGTAAATGATGAACTCTGAATTAAGCTCGCTGATTCTGCCTGGTGCGCTTGGTCTCACATGCAGGACATTGTACACAAGAAAGTAACTCGAACTGTTTTGTGGTTGAAGAGGTAATTTAAATGTGTTATGATGCCAACCGGTCATGTAATTGTCATGGATGTACATCGTAAGATAGAAGTGGTGCAAAATGTCATCAGGTTCAGCCCTTTAAGTAGAACACGCCGGTAGACACGTTTAAACCCATAGACAGTATGGGAGGCAACTCCCGTTTGAACTCGCAACTCGTCATATGCAAATCACTCATCCCATCACTAAAGTGGCCTGTTTATCTGCCATGTATATAAGCGTTTTACAAGCATACTGTCATAGAGGAACACGAGTCGTAGGGCTCGCTCATATACACTAATTTCTTCGTAGCTTAGTAATCTTATGTCGAAAATATGCGTTATCTCAACATTAGTAAATGTACTGGATATTCTATTGCGTGTGTTCCTCTTTGAAACTGGTACAGGCTCTAGCTACATTAACTCTCCATTCCGTAGAAAGCAATGTTCAAGCAACTCTCCATTCCTTAAAAATAATGGAGCGTCGGGACAATAGAGTGACGTCACAAGTGTGCTTTAGTTTCGGTAGATTGCGCAAACCGTTGTGTCTGGATCAACATCCTGGACATTTAAACGTACCCCGTTTAAAAGATGGGTGGATATGCATGAATGTTGAAATTTCTTTAATTGTCTACGTAGAAATTTAGCTGGGTCTGAGGAAACGCCATCTCCAGCATTTCATACGTACCACAGGTGGGAACATCACCGTTCCATTGGCTTGTAGGTAAACAACTGAGTTCTGATAAACCTTGTATACTGTAACCGCTAGAACATGTAAATCTGACCCTTCTCACCAACTCCACACCTGAAACAGAACGATCAAATTTTCATAATATGTTATATCCAACAAGATGCATTCGTTTTTGTGTAGATGGCACTGCGGTATAGATGTGTGACATCCGTGAGTTTTCAAATGGATTTTTCTGATTGCCTCTGGGCCTATAGTTCGGATATTGTTTACCCCAGTGTCCGAAATGAAAGGGATAACCCCAGTTCAGATTGAAAGTTGTTTATTTCACGTGTTAAAAGTTTCATTAAAAAAACTGTCTTCATGATGTCTCTGGAGAGAAATGTATTCTTTCAAGTTGCAGTGAAGTTCAATCGGCCTCACGCGGTACAATGAAGACTTGAATTTGATCAGCAAATTACATTGTCCATGTTATCGCTGTGGCATTTTGATTGATCAATGTCCAAATTTGATCAGTTATTGCTCACTAACCCTTATTTCCATCCCTGTATAAATCTGACATGAACCAAGCATTACAACAAAATGATTGGATAACACAGATAAAGCGCGGTCAAGAAACGAATATTTGCCAGTATGAATCGGCTGGGGAATAAGGAGAAGAAGAGACGTAGGAACACAAGCTGGTTTATGTGAGCGCACAGGCCCGCAAAACAAAGAGTTTTGGGGGGTGTGGGGTACATACTTCATGTAAGACATCACGGAAAACGAGCCTAGTTTTAGACTTCGCGATAGCGAACACCATTTAGATAAATAACACTTATCAGAAATATGGGGTGGGTGGTCGGGGTTATATTACAGAAAGGATTTGTATGTAGGCCTATGTCTTTCCGAACTTTTAATTCTAAACAGCGGCGTTGCGGTCTTCTGTTAGTTTGCATACTGTCAATTACTACACAGCGGCTTTGCGGCGTTGCTAGGTACATGTAGGCCTAGATATGACGACAGGTTATAATTCTTGATCGGATATGATGTGTGTGGATATTTAAATTCTCAATGTCAACCAAGCCAGGGCTTCACATGAAAGGACAAGGAAAGAATCGAGCGATGATTTTATACTTGGCGGCTTTGCGGCGTTGCAATCATCGGGTTAGCTGGGAAACTATCAGTTTCTGCACAGCGGCTTTGCGGCGTTGCTGTGTTTCACTATCTCCAATGGGATAAATGGGTCATGCTAATAACTGAACAGCCGATCTGTTCTTTCACAGGGTTGGCCTCATGCTCATAGGGACTACCATCCTCTCAACAGCGCATGCTCCCTTTCACAGGCTCAAATTATACAAAACTATTTCTATGTTTAGTTGAATAATAGCAATATATCCCCAGAACTCAGCAACTGGGCTAATTTCCGCCAATACGGAAATAGACGAATGCGAGATTGGTTTCACCGAAAATTGATTGTGTGCATGATAAGATAACATTCTTTATTGTACTGAGCATCCCAGTTGAGACAGAGTACAAAACACATAAAAATTAGAACAAATAAGAAAGTAAACAAACAGGTGCGACGTTTCCGTTTCCGCTTCCAGAAATCCACTCGGCCAGAGGTAAGTTTTCGTAGCTAAAGTAACATTTTCCACACAAAGTTCACGCCACATTTATTTCGTAGACCATGCTGTTTTTGCTTCCTATAATCTCCAGGAACATGCCAATAACAGACAAGATGTGTTTTAAGTGGGAATTTTATTTCCCACAATTTATAAACCGGGAAAATTCGGGAAATTTAAAATAATCAAGGAAGAAAAGTTGCATTTAACTGAAAAGTATACTATTTTTAAACATCTGTAGAAAAGATATGCATTTGACAGCAACTACACAATGGACAAAATAAGAGCTCGAAGTGTATATATTATAATTAGATGTAAAAAAATCATGTTAGGAATATTTTTTGCAGAAAATGTGTAATTAATAAAGCCCTTTTATGGAGACAATTCAAAATGCGCACTCGTGATCCTGTCACGTTTTTTTGTGATTCCGTCACAGACTATATGTAACCCCTGTGATAACCCATTCACTTCCTTCTCACGAGGAAAAAAATGTTATCATCTTAATTGGATACTGTATGTTAGTAAGAAATGTCATATTTGGATAATCAGATCGAAACTGAGCAGCAAAAGAATTAGACAAGCAAGTTAACAGGAGTCAAAACGTGTTACAGTGAACTTCCACTGTGATTCCGTCACGGAAATTTACAAAGATTATACATGTATAACGAAAAATGTGCTATATTTCTGAACATATTACATTTTATTTCAAACTTGGCAGCAGTAATTAACTATGCAATAAGACGTAGAAAACCTGCTTATAGAGAATAAAATTTCAGTAACGAGCCATGATTGACTTAGTTAATGATTGCATTTCATTTCAGAATGAATGAATACACGAATCCATATATACAAAAAACGAGAGGACATTGGATGACATGCACCGCCAATAGTGGTCCTAATGAGTGTATACAAGCATAAAAATACAGTTACAGGTTAAAACTCGCTGCAGCTCTGCTCTGAAATGCAGTGTGACCCATTGATACAGTTATATGATCTTGGTAGGGGTATTTTCTTTGTATTTATATCACCGTATATCATGTTTATGTTTCTTGTATGATGTTTCTTTTAATGTCCTATTGTTTTTAGTGTCTTAATTCTTCTGTCTTAATGTCTGACGGTATAATGTACTCATGTTCTCATTTGTTTTAATGTATGTTAATGTGTATGCATTTTAGTCTTATGGACAAAACTGAGCAATAAATCTATCATAACCGTGTAATTGTACCTAAACTTATAGTATGCAGAGATCCTTTCCGCATTTTTGGTCGACTATCTTTGTGGCGCGATCCGTGTTCTGGGGTGACTGTTAAATCCATCACGTGACCACGCTGTACTGCAGCGGATAGGAATGTTGTTCTTGCTGTCTAGCTTCTCTTTACATTTATCAAACCCATGTTCAGGTATGTTGTTCTCTAAGAACGATCAGAATTTATTGCTAAGATGTTCAAGTATATTTGTATGCTGGCATACGGTAAAACTAAGCTTTCCTTATAACGTAGTCATGAACCTTGCTAAGTGTTGTTTACACCACAATTCCGCATGCTTTCTATACACAGATAAAAAAAATGGGAAGTTCGTCATGTAAGGATCTTCAAACGGGGACCTTGTCGGGTAGCTTTTCCAGGTTTAACAAGGTTCCCTACATGTACTCACTTATTGCGTTTTCCTTCTATGACGAATAGGCAAAACCAATTAATCCATATTGAGCAAAACAAAAACACTAGCCCTCACAATAGCCAACAAAGTTTAGCACTACATTGAGCCAGCTATAGCTTTGTCCCTGGATTTCTCGCCACAGGCTCACCGTTCCTCAGAGCTTGGCTTAGTGTGAATCACTGGTCCAGCCTGGCTGATAACTTCGAAATGTGATACGCTTCAGCCTTCCTATTGGCTTGAAGTATTTGCTAGTGTGGCTAATTTTGTAATTACCAGTGGATCAGTAGTCCACACCAGTAACGCGGAACTAGCTACGGTACTGCAGGCTATACCCAGTGACTCGTCAACTTCCCCTCTCTCAAAAGGCGGTTTCATCCAATACCAGTATAATATAAAAAAAAATGTTGTAACGAGTATTAGTAACATTGTATCTTTATTACTGAATCATCGATCCAAAAATCTGTATTACTGGGATACTTTTTAGCTCATCTGGGCCGAAGGCCCGATGGGCTTATGTCATGGCCTGACTGTCCGTCGTCCGTCGTGCGTTGTGCTTCGTGCGTCGTGCGTAAACATCTTCTTCTCTGAAACCGCTTGGCCGATTAAGCTGAAACTTGGCATGCATGTTCCCCCAATGAGTACACCAGAATTTGTTCATGCCGTGTCGATACGATTTTAAATATGGCTGCCATGGCGGCCATCTTGAATTTACCAGTAAAATTTTGTCATCATTATTTTTCGGTAACTACTGCATGGATCTTTCTCAAATTTGGTACACAGGTTCCTCTTGGGGTCTAGTTGTGCAAGATACCTTTTGCGGTCTGATTCAAAAATCCAATATGGCCACCAGGCGGCCATCTTGGATTTCTTGTTATCGCGATTTCTCAGGAACTACTGCATAGATCTTTCTCAAATTTGGTACACAGGTTCCCCTTGGGTCTAGTTCTGCAAGATACCTTTTGTGGTCTGATTCACAAATCCAATATGGCCATCTTGGATTTCCCCATGAAACATTGTTATTGCGATTTCTCAGGAACTACTGCGTGGATCTTCCTCAAATTTGGTACACAGGTTCCCCTTGGGGTCTAGTTGTGCAAGATTCCTTTTCTGCTCTGATTCGAACATCCAATATGGCTATCAGGCGGCCATCTTGGATTTCCCTATGAAACTTTGTTATCGTGATTTATCAGGAAGTACTGCATGGATCTTTCTCAGATTTGATACACAGGTTCCCCTTTGGAATTCTAGTTGTGCAAGATACTTTTGTGGTCTGATTCAGAAATCCAATATGGCCACCAGGCGGCCATCTTGGATTTCCAGATGAAACATTGTTCTCGCGATTTCTCAGGAACTACTGCATGGATCTTTCTCAAATGTGGTACAGAGGTTCCCCTTGGGGTCTAGTTGTGCAAGATACAATTTGTGGTCTGATTGAAAAATCCAATATGGCCACCAGGCGGCCATCTTGGATTTCCAGATGAAACATTGTTATCGTGATTTCTCAGGAACTACTGCATGGATCTTTCTCAAATTTGGTACAGAGGTTGCCCTTGGGGTCTAGCTGTGCAAGATACCTTTTCTGCTCTGATTCGAAAATCCAATATGGCCACCAGGCGGCCATCTTGGATTTCCCTATGAAACTTTATCGTGATTTATCAGGAAGTACTGCATGGATCTTTATCAAATTTGATACACAGGTTCCCCTTGGGGTCTAGTTGTGCAAGATACTTTTGTGGTCTGATTCAGAAATCCAATATGGCCACCAGGCGGCCATCTTGGATTTCCAAATGAAACATTGTTATCGCGATTTCTCAGGAACTACTGCATGGATCTTTCTCAAATTTGGTACAGAGGTTCCCCTTGGGGTCTAGTTGTGCAAGATACAATTTGTGGTCTGATTGAAAAATCCAATATGGCCACCAGGCGGCCATCTTGGATTTCCAGATGAAACATTATCGTGATTTCTCAGGAACTACTGCATGGATCTTTCTCAAATTTGGTACAGAGGTTGCCCTTGGGGTCTAGCTGTGCAAGATACCATTTGTGTTCTGATTGAAAAATCCAATATGGCCATCAGGTGGCCATCTTGGATTTCCCCATGAAACATTGTTATTGCGATTTCTCAGGACCTACCGCATGGATCTTTCTCAAATTTGGTACACAGGTTCCCCTTCGGGTCTAGTTGTGCAAGATACCGTTTCTGCTCTCATTCAAAAATCCAATATGGCCACCAGGCGGCCATCTTGGATTTCCCCATGAAACTTTGTTATCGCGATTTCTCAGGAACTGCTGCATTGATCTTTCTCAAATTTGATACACAGGTTCCCCTTGGGGTCAAGTTGAGCAAGATACCTTTTCTTGTCCGATTCGAAAATCCAATATGGCCGTATCTTGAATTTCCCATGAAACTTTATCATGAAATCTCAGGAAATAACTGCATGGATCATTTAGTGTTCAGGGGGACAACAAAAGTTAGAAACTCATCTATTGCAGTTCTTTAGTAAAAATTTCTCACAGCTACTTTCTCCAGTTACAGACAGATGAGCTACAGTGCCGTGGCACTATTTTTCCTGTGAGACAGTTTGCAGCGACACTTTGACAAGGTATATTCTGGCGGCCGACAGATTGCAGCGATACTTTGAAACTGTTCATCATGAATGTATGATGGGCCACCCCCCCCCCTCCAACAATACAAAATGATATATTCTGCCGGACGACAGATTGCTGCGGCAGTTTGGAAGTATTTTTCCTGAGCGACAGTTTGCAGCGACGCTTTGACAAGGCATATTTTGCTGGATGACAGATTGAAATAGTGTTCCTGCTCGACCGATTTCTGCGACAGTTTGAACCTCTTTTTCTTTGGCGACAGTTTGCAGCGACACTTTGACAAGGTATATTCTGCTGGACGATACATTGCTGCGACACTTTTACCCATCCTATATATTCCTACACTGAGTCGATATTTTGCTACTCTTTCTTGTAATCATATGAGGGGCCCTCGGTGGCCGAGTGAGTAACACCGGAATCGCCCTACAGCAATTTAACACTGAAAAGTACAGATTTCAGGAACATTTCGCGGAACCTACAATGTACCTCTGAACTCTCAATGTACAAACTGACAAATTATCAAATCAATAACCTACACATCATCAGATTTATTGCTGCATAATCCAACGAACAGTTCATTCAGTGACAAACATATTCTCAACTTGTAAGTGATATGGTCATCCCTTTAATAATCCAATCACAGCATTTCAGCTATAGAACCAAAGAGTAACTAGGCTAATGTCGAAGCTGGGTGTTCGGCATGAGTGTGCGTGAACTTGAGTTTCGAAGCACTGTTAGGAAGGAATATATCTGAAGTGCAGTGTCAAACGGTGTTAGGGAAAAATGTACGTGCAATCGAGTGTCAACGCATGTCAGGGAGGAATATATGTTTAGTCGAACGTCAAACCGGTGTTAGGGAGGAATGTACATCAAGTAGAGTGTCAAAGCGGTGTACATGGAGTCGAGTGTCAAAGCGGTGTTAGGGAGGAATGTACGTGAAGTCGAATGTCAACCAGTGTTAGGGAAGAATGTATGTTTAGTCGAATGTCAAAGCGGTGTTAGGGAGGAATGTATGTGAAGTCGAGTGTCAAAGCGGGATTAGGACTTAGGGTTAGGTATGCTTCATAACTATCAGGTTTAGGGTCATTTCATCTATAGAAGTCAGATAATTTCTCCACCCAAACCGTAACTAGGCTAATGTCGAGGCTGTACGTGAAGTCGAGTGTCAACCAGTGTTAGGCGGGAATGTATGTTTACTCGAATGTCAAAGCGGTGTTAGGGAGGAATGTACATGGAGTTGAGTGCCAAAGCAGTGTTAGTGAGGAATGTACGTGGAGTCGAGTGTCAACCAGTGTTAGGGAGGAATGTACGTGAAGTAGAGTGTCAAAGCTGTGTACATGGAGTCGAGTGTCAAAGCGGTGTTAGGGAGGAATATACGTGAAGTCGAGTGTCAAAGCGGTGTTAGGGAGGACTGTATGTGAAGTCGAATGTCAAAGCGGTGTTAGGGAGGAATGTATGTGAAGTCGAGTGTCAACCAGTGTTAGGGAGGAATGTACGTGAAGTAGAGTGTCAAAGCTGTGTACATGGAGTCGAGTGTCAAAGCGGTGTTAGGGAGGAATATACGTGAAGTCGAGTGTCAACCAGTGTTAGGGAGGAATGTACGTGAAGTAGAGTGTCAAAGCTGTGTACATGGAGTCGAGTGTCAAAGCGGTGTTAGGGAGGAATATACGTGAAGTCGACTGTCAAAGTGGTGTTAGGGAGGAATGTATGTGAAGTCGAATGTCAAAGCGGTGTTAGGGAGGAATGTATGTGAAGTCGACTGTCAAAGCGGTGTTAGGGAGGAATGTACGTGAAGTCGAGTATCAAAGCGGTGTTAGGGAGGAATGTATCTGAGGTCCACTGTCAAAGCGGGATTAGGACTTAGGGTTAGGTATGCTTCATAACTACCAGGTTAGGGAGGAATGTACATGGAGTCGAGTGTCAAAGGGGTGTTAGGGAGGAATGTATGTGAAGTTGAGTGTCAAAGCGGTTTTAGGGAGGAATGTATGTGAAGTCGACTGTCAAAGCGGTGTTAGGGAGGAATGTATGAAATCGAGTGTCAAAGCGGTGTTAGGGAGGAATGTAAGTGAAGTTGATTGTCAAAGTGGTGTTGGGGAGGAATGTATGTGAAATCGAGTGTCAAAGCAGTGTTAGGGATGAATGTAAGTGAAGTTGATTTGCAAAGCGGTGTTAGGGAGGAATGTACGTGAAGTCGCATGTCAAAGCGGTGTTAGGGAGGAATGTATCTGAGGTCGAGTGTTAAAGCGGGATTAGGACTTAGGGTTATGTATGCTTCATAACTATCAGGTTTAGGGTCATTTCAGCTATAGAACCAGTGTCAACCAGTGTTAGGCAGGAATGTATGTTTACTCGAATGTCAGAGCGGTGTTAGGGAGGAATGTACATGAAGTTGAGTGTCAAAGCAGTGTTAGTAAGGAATGTACGTAGAGTCGAGTGTCAACCAGTGTTAGGGAAGAATGTACGTGAAGTAGAGTGTCAAAGCTGTGTACATGGAGTCGAGTGTCAAAGCGGTGTACATGAAGTCCAGTGTCAAAGCGGTGTTAGGGAGGAATGTAAGTGAAGTCGATTGTCAAAGCGGTGTTAGGGAGGAATGTACGTGAAGTCGAGTGTCAAAGCGGTGTTGGGGAGAAATGTATCTGAGGTCAACTTTCAAAGCGGGATTAGGACTTGGGGTTAGGTATGCTTCATAACTATCAGGTTTAGGGTCATTTCAGCTATAGAAGTCAGATAATTTCTCCACCAAACCATAACTAGGCTAATGTCGAAGCTGTACGTGAAGTCGAGTGTCAACCAGTGGTAGACAGGAATGTATGTTTACTCGAATGTCAGAGCGGTGTTAGGGAGGAATGTACATGGAGTTGAGTGTCAAAGCAGTGTTAGTGAGGAATGTACGTGGAGTCGAGTGTCAACCAGTGTTAGGGAGGAATGTACGTCAAGTAGAGTGTCAAAGCTGTGTACACCAAAGCGTAACTGGGGTAATAGCCGCTGTCTCTGACAATGTAGTGTTGAAGTTAAGAAAGATGACTGTATGATTCCGTATCCAGAGAACCGCTAAGCCGCTATCAGTTAAGCAGCAGACCGCAAAGCCGCTGTTACTCACAACGTAGTCTACAAGACCGCAAAGCCGCTGTCACTGACAAGGTAGTGTAGAAGACCGCAAAGCCGCTGTCACTGACAAGGTAGTGTAGAAACCGCAAAGCCGCTGTCACTGACAAGGTAGTGTAGAAGACCGCAAAGCCGCTGTCACTGACAATGTAGTGTAGAAGACCGCAAAGCCGCTGTCAATGACAAGGTAGTGTGGAAGAGCGCAAAGCCGCTGTCTCTGACAATGTAGTGTTGAACATAAGAAAGAAGACTGGATGATTCCGTACGCAGAGAACTGCTAAACCGGTACCAATAAAAGGATTATGCTGAAGACCGCAAAGCCGCTGTCACTGACAAGGTAGTGTAGAAGACCGCAAAGCCGCTGTCAAGGACAAGGTAGTGTAGAAGAGCGCAAAGCCGCTGTCAAGGACAATGTAGTGTTGAAGACAAGAAAGATGACTAGATTATTCCGTATGGAGAGAACTGTTACCTGCTATCAGTTAAAGGATTATGCAGAAGACCGCAAAGCCGCTGTTACTCACAACGTAACCTGGAAGACCGCAAAGCCGCTGTCACTGACAAGGTAGTGTAGAAGACTGGCGCAAAGCCGCTGTCACTGACAAGGTAGTGTAGAAGACCGCAAAGCCGCTGTCACTGACAACGTAGTCTGGAAGACCGCAAAGCCGCTGTCACTGCCAAGGTAGTTCAGAAGACCGCAAAGCCGCTGTCACTGACAAGGTAGTGTAGAAGACCGCAAAGCCGCTGTCAATGACCAGGTGGTGTAGAACAGCGCAAAGCCGCTGTCTCTGACAATGTAGTGTTGAACATAAGAAAGAAGACTGCATGATTGCGTATGCGGAGAACCGCTAAGCCGCTATCAATGAAAGGATTGTGCAGAAGACCGCAAAGCCGCTGTCACTAACAACGTAGTCTGTAAGACCGCAAAGCCGCTGTCACTGACAAGGTAGTGTAGAAGACCGCAAAGCCGCTGTCACTGACAAGGTAGTGTAGAAGACCGCAAAGCCGCTGTCAATGACAAGGTAGTGTAGAAGAGCGCAAAGCCGCTGTCTCTGACAATGTAGTGTTGAACATAAGACAGAAGACTGCATGATTCCGTATGCGGAGAACCGCTAAGCCGCTAACAATGAAAGGATTATGCAGAAGACCGCAAAGCCGCTGTCACTGACAACGTAGTCTGGAATACCGCAAAGCCACTGTCACTGACAAGGTAGTGTATAAGACCGCAAAGCCGCTGTCAGTGACAAGGTAGTGTAGAACAGTGCAAAGCTGCTGCCATCATGTGCTTAGTGTATAGGAGATGTACAATAATCAAATGAAGTATTCCTTTAACAATGTGGTGTATAATGTTGTCACAGTTTGTGTCATTGTAAGATAGAGGCATAAAAATGGCAGAAAACCAGTGCTCCAGATAAGGGGCGTATTGGCGTAATTTACGCCTACAAAAAGTTCAAAAACGCATGCATGCTGAAATCTAGGCGTAACAAATACGCCCGATAAATAGCTGAAACGCCTTATCGCCAAAATCAATGCGTAAAATTTCTCTAATAAACGATGCCGTCAATCCGTTGAATCGGTCTCCTGATCTCAGCAAGGCATATCAAGGGAGACAAATCTGTCTCCGGGTGTGTTTTACGTTGTTGTCATATAGTTCATCAGCAATACCCTTGCACGGAGACTGGAGAGCTTGCCGGAAACAGTATCGTTGCTATAGTGAGCAGCCATTTTTTTTCACTGCAGCAATCACATCATGTGTGATTCGGTTAAAGATGTCCGGGACACGCAAAATAATCTCCTTTTTTGCCAAATCTACCGAGGAGACGGTGCGGAATTTAGTGCGGAGGATTATAGACTCTATAGTCACTGGAGTTGTAGAACTATGCGCAAAAACTTCAGGCAAGAAACTACACAGTGGTGCAGATCTTGTGATCGGCATGTACGTCCCTTTGTCCGTGCGTCAACAACTTGTCCGGACCAGAAGTTTTTCAGAACCGTTAATACTCCTGGTATGACAAGCGATACTCCTTCGAACAAATTTGGAGGAGTATAGTACTCCTCATAAAAAAAAATTATCTGGAGCACTGCAAAACTGTTCTACGATGTCAAACTCATGCATCAAGGATTCAGAAATATCTCTACCCTGTTGAACAATGCTTCTTCTCTGGTGCTCCCTTACATGAAGTATCGACCGGGTGTGGGCGGTGGTATTAGGGTGAAGTGTCGAAATTTGGTGTCTCTATGATGTGGATTTATATAAAGCATGGGGTTATATATAGAGACCCCATATTTCGACACTTCACCCTAATACCACCGCCCACACCCTCCAAAACTCTTGTTTTGCGGGCCTGTGTGCGAGCGTAATAGCGAGGTGGCTTAGTGAAATTATATTTACGAAAGTGACAAAAGCGTGATTTTTTCACCAAAGGATCCCGTAGGGTCACTCTCTTGAAAAATCTGTGGCTGCAAAAAAAAAAATCCCAATTGTGACGTCACAGTGACGTCTTTTTGAGGTTTATACTTTAAATGTATGTTAAAATACAGATTATCGTCAAATTAAGGTTCCTGAACTAAACCACCCCGGCCTTTCTAACTGTAATAAGCTGTGTACTCAACAGATGTAATTAAGAGTTCAAAATAGTAACATTTTTCAGACAGTATGGTGAAAAAAGAGAAAACGAGTAGTATAGAAAGCAGCAATTTTGGGGGTGCATGGGGTGTGTTTGAGGGACCATCCGTGGGCCGAATGCGTCGTGTGAGGTGTCAAAGTGAAGCTCTCGTGGTGTAGACCACCACTTGAGGGATGTCCATGTCATCTGTGTCTGTGACGTCATTGGTGACGTCATCAGTAGGAGTAGTACCCAAAGTGGGCATTTTGGGGGTGTGAAGGAAGGTGTTTGGGGTAGAGATGGTCCATTCGTGGTCCGAATGCGTCGCGTGGGTGTCAAAGTGAAACTCTCGTGATGTAGACCACGACTTGAGGGATGTCCATCTGTGACGTCATTGGTGACGTCATCAGTAGGAGTAGTACCCCAAGTGGGCATTTTGGGGGGTGTGAAGAAAAGTGTCTGGGGTAGAGATGGACCATCCGTGGACTGAATGCGTCTTCTGAGGTGTCATCTTGTTAAACGCCAAGTTAAACGCTTCAAACGCCCTGGTGAAATAGCTCAGAATCTCTGATTTTCTAGATATTGCATGGAATTGTCACTAATTCATTGAAATGCAGTGACGCCCGTCAACGCCCGCTGTTACGCCTTAACGCCCTATCTGTACGCCTTAATGCCCGTCTGAACGCCTTATCTTAACGCCCTATCCTAACGCCCTATCCTAACGCCCTAACGCGCATAGACCAGTCAATCGACGGGCTGGGGAAGTAACCAATCAGTGTAGCCATAAGTGCATTCACGGCGTACACACCGCGACATGTAAAAGCATGCAACAAAATGTAGCACTATGTCCGTGACTCATTATGTCCGTCATAATCTACGTTGATCGGGATGGCTGAGTGGTATAAGGCGCCAGTCTTAAGTGTTGGTCCACATATGTGGGACGTGGGTTCGAATCCCACTTCCGACACACACCTTTTTCGTTATTCTTCGCCATGTTGTAAAACCATTGTACAAATATAGCACTATATATGAATCAATATGACCACGATAACCAGCGTTGGTCAGGATGGCCGAGTGTTCTGAGGCGCCAGTCTTAAGATCTATGAAATTGTCTTCTCCGGGGTATGGGTATACTGGTCTGCACATGCGGGCGTGGGTTCGAATCCCGCTGCTGACTCGTACCATTTCACTGGTCACACGGAGTCATAGAAATGAGAATGTTGTTGTTGAGATAGTGTAGTCTCTCAATTTCGGGTAAATAAAAGTCAAGGGAAGTAATCTATTTTAGTAGTACAGAAAGCAGAAACTATCAGGGTTTATTTTTCGGGGAATTTTCTTGAAAACTCCTGTTCCATTTATAGATCACTTGGGAGTAGTAGGGGAAGTTTCCGAGGTGCAAACAAGCGCGTTTGGAGAGAGGTGGCCATGTTCGCTCTGGCAACCTGGTAGAGTTACCTCAGCGTATCCGGCAGTGACGCCACTGAGGCCATATGCAAATTTTTTAGGTCAACTTGGGGTCACGGTGGACCAACGCCTCAACGCCTATGTTAACGCCTTAACGCTTTATCTTAACGCCATGCCGTCATGATATAGCTGAAAAAATGTTGAAAGCGACGTTAAAACCCTATTCACTCACTCACTCACTCTTAACGCCATAACGCCCTAGCATAACGCCTTGACGCCATGATGTAGACAAATCAGAGAACAACAACAACAAGGGTGACAGGTCATATCATGTTATTAGCCCCTCCAGTACATCATACCCACGCTGGAGGATCCGCGTTGGGTATGTTTGCAATTCAAGTAGGCTCTTGTCCAGTTAGAAGCCGTCGTTTGAGAAAGTTTCATTTTCGGTCAGAATCGCCTTTGGCCTAAGCGTCGTCGGGCAGGCCAGGATACTGTAAAGGCAGCATGTCCTGAAAGACTTGTTTGCGCATTTGGGGTGTGGTAAGTGAAGTGGTCATTCATGGGGTGCGCTGGGATATATTTGAGAGATTGAGGTTCTATATCTCATCCAAAGATGGAGTGTAGGGTGTCGTCTTGAAGCTCTCGTTTTGTAGACCACGACTTGGGTGATTCCCATGTCATCTGCAACGTCATTGGTGAGAGTGGTAGCGAAATTTTGATTAGTCGACCAATACATATGGACTGATAATCCCTATATGTACAGACACCACCACACACCACCACCATTACCACCGGTCGTTGACGCCCGTCGTCACCCGGTGGTGGTGGTAGCTCCCGTAGGGCGGAGCTTTTGGAGCTCGGAGCTCTTGAAGTCTGAGCTTGGAGCTCTTGGAGCGCAGAGCTCAGTAGTGACGTCATCGTACGCATGCGCACTCTCCTGTACCCTATAGCCCGTAGGGCATAGGGCACACCAGGGTAGATGAGTGCAAAGATAATTCAGGCAGGCTATGACAGCTGATAAGGAGAAGTAATTAGAGTGTGATGTATTAACATCACCAAATATAAGAGATAGATGGTTGTTTATTGTATCTCGGTAAAAAAGTTTGTTAAACTGATGAAAATGTCCAACAATAACTCCCAATTTGTTGGCCATTTTGAATTCATCAAAGCTGGCCTATCTGTAATATTGTAACGGTACATTTACTGAATATCAGTGTCATGTACCTTTCATGTAAAAGTGTTCATCAAATGGGTACAAAGGGTAGGTGGTTGGTTTAGGTCAACACATTTTACTCTTCCCCCCCCCTAGCCCCCCCCCCTCCCTTCCCTCTAAATTACAAAATAAAACCCACCCCATGCAGAGTTCAGCTTGCAGCCGTAGATTTTCTGGGTCCTGAAACAACCACAAATCAACATGCAAAAGATAATACTTTTGTCACAAATGTAAATAACTTCCGATTTTTTTTACGGTAAGCCACTCGACTATAAGCACGTTTCGGCCATGATTTTAAGGACTATAACCTTGAATATCTGCACCCCATTATGATTTACCAATATTTTTTCTTTGATTATGCTTTCAATATTTGGGACATCAGTTTAGCTGTCGTATACACTCACCATCTGGATTATCTGTGGTTGACATAGTTCTGTAATTTTCAACGTTGACTTGAAGATTTGAGGAACGTGGCGGGACTGAGCAACTGTATTCTGCGGAATGAAATATTTAAACTAATTAGAATACCCAACACTTGTAGAAACGCTGGAACTTCTTTGGTTTTTGATACATTTGATACTGGGAACCAACTTTGGTTCTTTTAATTGTGTTTTTCAAGAAAAGTTCCATATCCAGTTCATGAAAAAGCATCATAGGCAAGTACGGTACTATTTACATCCAAGAACGATACTATTTACCTCCAAGTACGATACTATTTTTACCTCCAAGTACGGTATTATTTACCTCCAAATACGGTACTATTTACCACCAAGTACGGTACTATTTAACCACTATGCACTATTTACCTTCAAGTACGGTACTATTTACTTCCAATTACGGTACTATTTACCTCCAGCCATTATTTAACTCCAAGTTCGTTACTATATTTACCTGTCAACTTTAAGATCCTTGAAAAAGAAAAAATAATAATAATAATAAAAAAAAATATTCACCACAACGAGGAATTCCACCGGACCATTGACCAGTATTTTCACATCGCCTTCTCTCAGGGCCGACCAGTACATATCCTTCGTTACA